>PVIU01002268.1:115204-178157 GCA_004026605.1 Ondatra zibethicus | reverse complement strand
CACACACACACACACACACACAAGACAGGGCAAAGCGATGCCAGCAAACATCGATCCCGCTGAACAAACTGTACATTAACAAACTCCTCCTCTTCTTCCTGCGACCTGATGACAGCGAGAAATTTACTCCCCAGCCGCAGAGCGCCAGGCAGAGGGAGTCTATTAAAGGGACAGTGTCCTGCCTGGGAGAGGAGCTGGGGGTAAGAGACCCTGCCTTCCAGGCTGCAGCGCCAGGAGCCACCGTCCTCCTCGCTGGGGCAATGGGGTGCCCGCCCTGTCTAGATGTCCCTCTGTGAGGAAGATGAGAGGAGGGAGAGGGAGGGAGGTGAGAGTGGGGCTGAAGGGGGAGGCAGGGCACTGGCAGAGTTGGAAGCAGGCTCTCCTTAGAAAAGGGCGCACCTAGGTTTGTTTGGGGGACAGACAAGGGAGTTGGGACCATATCTAGTCTCAACCTGTCCCCTGCAAATAAGCTACTCTCAGTTTTTTGGTTTTTTTTTTTTTTAAGTTCACATCGCTGTCCTTCCATCTTCTTGGATCTAATGGGATTTTTTTTTTAACTTCTGCCTCCTGGACAGCTAACCACATAATCTTTATTCTGTTCCCTTTCACTATTTATTGAGCTCCTACTGTGTACCTGCTTTAGAGTCACAGCAGTGACAGAGTATGGGTGAATCCTGACTCTGGGGTGTTTATAAAGTGGCAGGGAATGACACCTCCAACAATGTGCCCTTGGTGTCCAGTCACCTCCCAGAGGTCTACCTTTCTGATACATACATTTCTCTATTTTATTCCCTCCCTCCCCCCGGGCTTGTCAAGGGGGGGATGTTGTGCAGAGTTTTCTTTGACCACACTAGACTATAAGTTCTTAGGGAGGTGTGGCTCCTTTGTCTTATTCTACTCTCAAGGGTGGCAAAGCACAAAACGTATTACCACCCACCCCCACCACCCAATAGTTGTGCAGTGAATGACAAGGAAGCCTGTCTTGGTGGGAGCATATAATGTCAGAGTGGCCTGGCCTGATGAAAACTGAGTGTGGTGCTGGGGGCTGAAAGAGTGGCAATTCCATCACTGGGTACCACTACACAGCAGACACTTTTCACTGTGTCGTAGACCCACCGGTGAACAGGATGACCCCATCTCCTAGTGAGGTAGAATGTCAATGACACATGTAAAGACAGGGAAAGGAGGTCAAGCCAGGGTCTCAGTGAACCTGGTACTGGGCCTTGAACTCAGGGCACCATACAAGCTGGGTAAGCAGAGCTACGCTGCCAACCCTTTTCCACTACTTTTTTTTTTTTTTTATTTCGAGACAACTTGGTTACTCAGGCTGGCCTTGAACTCATACTGAGGTAGGTCTTTGAATTTGGGATCTTCTTATCTTAGCCTTCTGGATAGCTGGGGTGATAGGCCTGTGCCACCAAGGCTGGCTTGAATCTGGAGTTTGAAGAAGGAAGGCTGGTTACCAAATGGAACTGCTGGGGAAAGTCAAAGATAGGTTCTAACCTTGGAGAAGGAGGAAGTATTGTGGAAAGGGGACTAGATATAGCTGCCCTTAAAATAACACCAGAAGTTCCTTCCTTCCAAAGGCTATCATGTGGATTCCATATTCACCTTGGTATCCACAACCAGGTTTTACAGCCCTCTCTGTTAACATGGTGGGCCACACACTACTTTGTCAGAGATGAGTGTGGTCCAGTACAATGCAGGATGCTTGCTTGGAAGCATCCTGATCTCCAGATGCCAGGCCCCTGCCCTCTGCTCTGATGACAAACCTTTCCACAGATGTTACCCAGTCTCCACCCGGGCCAAAATGTCTCCTGCTTGGAAACGGCCCCCCTTGGACTTTCTAGATGGGAATCTTATTGGCTACAGGCCTGGTTCTGGAGTTGACAGGTTGAACAGACTTCAGCCTAAGAATGGCCTGGAGTCTCTTTTCTTCAGGAGTCAGACAAAGTATATATGACTGAATTGAAGACCAAAGCATGCTTGGATAGATACAACTGAGTGGAACTAGGGGCCATGTTGCTGTTGTGGCTGCCGGAATGGAATCTCATCTGGCTCCTTGCTCCACCCCACTATGGATCCACCGGTAATGAGGCCTGACCAATGAGACCTCAGGCGTCTCCGCATGCCCCTTCCCTCTTGTCACCCTGACCCTTCCTCATGCGCAATTACCAACTACAACTAGTTCAGGCCAGTCTTTTTCATTAGCTCTTGGGGGCCACAGGAAATGTAGCTCACCCGGCCCTACCCATCAGGCACAAAGTGGTGGTATTGTCATGCCTTGTGAAGTGCCAATTAGTCACTGTCAACATCTCCACCTTCCACGTGTATTACATGTAACAACATCACCTGGCTTAAACCATCCAGACAGCATCCACCCCTCCCCACCACACCCCACTCCAGCCTGGCTCTTGGCAACTGAGGCAGAGAAATTCTGTATTGTGATAGTTGGCAATGTTAGCCAAGAGATATCAACTGTGACTTCCCAGAATATGATTAGGAAGTCCTGACCTTGTGAATTCACTGTAGGGTACAGTTCTGCAGTCTCAGGACCAGGAGGCACAGACTTGAGCGGGGACGGGGGAGGGGGCATAAGAGCTCACCATGGACTTGCCATCTTCTCTGGGAAACCTATTGCCTTGGGATTGGTATTATGTTCAAGGCATCATTTGTCAAATTTCTGTAGTATGCATTAGGGGTACAAGGCATTGCCCTAAAAAATAGGGGATGCCAAGATGTTGTCCTTGTTAGCCTCAGCTGTTAACTTGACCCAAATTTAATGTCACCTGGGATATGAGAATCTCAGTTGAAGAAATGCTCAGATCAGACTGGCTGGTAGCCATGTCTGTAAGGCATTTTCTTATTTGCTAATTGATGTAGGATGGTCAGCCCACTGTGGGCAGTGCCAACCCTAGGCATGTGGGCTTAAGCTGCAGAAGTACTATGCTTAGCCATCAACAGTGATGATGCTGTCTATGCTGGGGGAGCAGAACACCATAGCACCCGGATGGACACAGCACAGGTTTAAATGAGAACACATGTCTACCCCGTGCCAGGAGAAGCCCATTCCTTTCGTTTTGAGAAACTCTTTGTTTCTCTCAGGCCTGCCACCTGTGCCGTCATCTATTCATTTGTTTATTGCCTGGTGTGCACGTGGGTGTGAGCATGTTCACATGTGTGTGGGTGCATGTGACAACAGGGGTCTTCCATGGTGGCTCTCTGCCTGATTCATTTAGGCAGAGTCTCTCAATGCAGCACAGAGCTTGCCAGCACAGGCCAGGCTAGCTGGCTGGCTTTCCCTGGGGATGCCCTGCCTCCACCTTCTGAGAACTAGATTTACAGGTGGGCTGCCTGTAAAAAACCCGGCATTTACCTGTGTTGTGTTCTGGTTGATTCAACTCCTGCCTTTGTTCTTCAAGACAAGTACTTTACAGATGGAGCCATGTCCCCGCCCGACCAACTTCTACGCTTAACCCTGATGCTGCAGAACTTGGGCTGGGAAGCTTAGGGACCAACAATAAGTTTAGCTGAACTTTCACGGAGTGGCTTGATTAACTCAGTTTAATGGGAGATTGCCTTCTATGCCAGGAAAAGACACTGTGTTGTGTTTACAGTAGTTATCTGAAGCATGTGATTAGCTAGGTTTAAAAATTCATATATGTAAGGAAGAAGAAATAGCACCTATGGTTCAGATGGAGGCGCACGTAGCAGAATATGACAGAGATATTTGTTATGGTTTGAATATGAAATTTCCCCCACGCTCTCACGTGCTTCACCTTGGTCCCCAGGGGGAGGTGCTGTTCTGAAACAACATGGAACTTTGGGGATCTAAGATAGAGTGATAGGGCCTGGCCTTGCTTCTAGCCCCAGACACTCTCTGTGTCCTCATCCAATGAGGTATGAGCAACTTGTCTCCCACGCCCACTGCTAGGGACAGAAGCCACTCCAGCGGCCCGCCATGAGTGCTGTCATGCCTTCCCCATCATGATGAATGCAATCCCCTTACACCCAGAGTCCAGGTAAATTCATCCCTCCTGAAGTTTTCACAAGGACAGGAAAATTAAAACATGCAGGTGCTGTCGACATTCCCAGAAGGAGGAAATTGACTGAGCAGAATGTAAACCCCAGCATCTGGGAAACATCTCTCAAGAGTCAAGGTCTTACAATCATGCTGGGTTTAAGTCTGAAGAATTCAGCTTCCTGGGATCCAGGGCTCAAAGTGCAGGATGAGTAAGGACGTAAATAGATGGGTATGGCTCAACCTCTGTCCCCACAAGAGCTGTTCTCACCCTTGGTGAATATCAGAATCACATGGGCATTTTTTTCACCACCACCACCACCACCATCATCACCACCACCACCACCATCACCACCACCACCGTCATCATCACCACCACCACCATCATCACCACCACCATCACCACCACCACCACCATCATCATCTAAAGATAAAGAAACCTCGGCCACCGCCTCCCCCCCCCCCGAAGACTTAATATGTTAGATCTTGAGTATGGCCAGAAAATCAGAAAAATTTAAAAGTTCCCAGGTAATTCCAGTCTGGTGCCAAGGCACCTTTCCTATTCAAAAGCAGAGCTTTATAAGAGGAGAATCTGGTGTGGAAAGCTTTTTAGTACAAAGGAGAAAGCATCTGGTCCATGGTGGATTGCAAGGTCTTCTCGGTAGAGCGCAGGAAACCTACAAACTCCGTGTCCATCCTGTCACAGGGAAAGGATGTTTTTGATGCCTTCCTCCCTATGACTCTCACTCCTGGGCTCCAAACCAATGCAATAGATGCGAGCATTTGCTGAGAACCTACTTCATACTGGGCTCTGGGGTGGGGTGGCTTGAGAGACACCGTGTTGCCACCATGCTTCCTGCATAGGCTTTTGCCCTCACTCCTCCCTCCAGCACGATTCTTCTTTCCAATATGCTGCACTTCTCTAAGCCCAGAGACGCCGCCTCTTTAGGACCTCACCCCTTTTCTCCTCCACCTCGTGACTACTTCATGTACTTTATTGTTTATCGTTCATCAATCCTCCACCACCTATCTCTAGCTACAGCCCGGTGTCGGGGCAAGGGAGGAAAAAGTGGTATCGTTTGTAAATAGTAGCTAAGCACATTGGCGGGGAAAGATCCTCAACGCACGTCAGGCAAGTTGACACGGCCTGAATCAACTCTGGTCCACTGCTGCCTGGTTGCCTCTTCTGTAACAGCAGTCACTTGTCACTAATCTAACCGTCACGCCTTCCTTTAAATCCCACCTCTTCCGGACAGCCTCCCTAAGTGTGTAGGCGTCAAGCTTTCCTCACCTGTAAAGATGCGACAGAGGGACTGACTTAGGCTTGGACATCAAGGCTGTGGCTAGGAAGTAAGCACAGAAGGCTCCTGGCTGGGTGGGGGTGGGGTGGGGTGTCATTTCGACCTAGTGCCATGGTTATCTCAGTGTTAACTCTCAGGAAATTAACTCTTTTTATACTTGGCCTTTTCTGTATACGTACATCACTGTTTAAGCACACAAAAACAATATTCTCAAACGTTGCCGCTTATTATAATCAACTCAGTAAATAAAAACAAAACAAAATAAAACACTAATGTCCAGAGCGTACCCCAGAGCCATGCATCTGCCTGTGGGGATGGAATCCAGCCACCCACCAGTATTTTGTTAAGCTCCCCGGTACTTTCAATTTGTGGCTAAGTCAACATACCTTCTGATTTCAGCGCTGAGGCTATAATGCACTGCCTTTTCCTTGTGTCCTTTACCTCACTGAGGTCCCTCATTGAGCGCTATCTTGTGAAAACATCATGGTGGAAATCTCTGGTTATTTTCTTCTCTCCCATGATACTTGGTATGGATTCATGCTGTCTGGGACAGTCAGACCAAGAAGACTCTGGGCCATAGATAGAAGGAAAACAAAGTACGACAGATTAGAGAATAAGGCCAGATCAAGTCTCATATCAGAGTTAGGGGGACAGAAAGGGTCTCTGAAGAGTCAGCTGAGGGCAGAGGAAGCCAAGCAGGAACAGGGGTCTGAAGTAGGAAGGGACTTTGGACTTCAGAGAAGAAAGGCTGCTCCTGTCAGCACTAAGGTACAGAGAGCCAGTTAGGGAGAGGGAAGCAGAAAGGCTGGGGGAGGAGGGTCGCTTCCACCCCAGGGGAGCTCCCCCAGAAAGCCAGCTTCACTCTTCCAGCAGCCCACAAACACTAATCCATGCAAGTACATCCCGGAAACACCTAAGCCGTTAGAAACCGTTTGCTCAAATGACGATCACTGGGCCTGGTGGCACTGACCTGTAACACAAATCCAAGGCCAGTTCGAGCTGCAGACTGAAGTCAAGGCCAGCCTGGGTCCCTGAGTGAAACTTTGTCTCAAAATAGACAATAAACAACTTCCAGGGGGCTGGGGACACGGTGGGAACATACGCACCTAACACGCGGGCCCTGGAATTGAGTCTCAGTAACCCCCAATAAAAACCAAAAACAAACAAGAAGAGTGAAAGTTGAGAGTTAAGTCTGTAGCTCCGTAGGTTTGCTTCTAAGAGGAAAACCTCTGAAGTTCTCCGGTTCTTTTTGCTTAAACTATTGTGATTCAGTAAACACGGGACTTTCTACAACCAAAATTAAACATTAGGTATGTCTTAAACAGGACAATTGCTGAGTGGGCAAGCCAGGCACATGGAGCTGTGACATTTTGTGTCACGTTTCTACCATGGAGATGGTTGCTTAGAGCAGGTGACAGCGTTTTGTTTCTGAACCTGAAGAATCCAGAGCAAGACTCACTCACCCATTGCTGGAGTTCATTAGCCACAGAGAGACACTAAGTGACTGTAAGGATCAGTGTAGCTTGGCAGCCATGTGACGGGCAGCCTTTATAAGTCCCAGGCACCAGTGTAGTGTAGGGCGCGTCAAGTGTGCTTAAAGCTCCACTCCCAGGACTCATTAGAATCATGTGCCCAACGGTACCCCTCAACGTCTCGAAGCAAATAGAGAATGATATAATTCTCTCTGAGAACACCTTCCTGTCTTATCCACAGCATGTCTTATCTATTATGATTAGGGCATTAAGCATCCCATTGTCCTTAACATTTCATGAGTTTCTACCCCACTGCTTGCTGGGATTATGTCAAAGTGTCTGCTCCTGAATGGCGTTTTCACCCAACAATACAGCTTGTCTTTTTCTACTTAGGCACCGTTGGGCCGCCCAATGAGGCCAAGCAACCTGGCTTAGTGTGAGCAAACAGTTGGAAGGCTGCCTCCACCCACTTTCTATAAGGCTTGGATCTTGGTCTTGGTCTGGTTTCCCCAAAAGAAAGATTTGGGGAGCTAGAACTAAAGATTTCTTTGCAAATAGCACACTTGAGAGACGTTGATAGAAAACCGTCTCTAGGGAGGGAGCCAGAAAATACAGAAAGTGGGCAAGCATTGCGGGGAGACAGAGATTGGGGTACTGAAGTACCACAGCTTTCCAGCAGTCCTTCCTCAAGGACAAGAGAGCTGGCATTTGTCAACCCTGTGGCCAGCTGTGATCTAGCACTGCTCCTGACTCACCTTGTAAGTTTGAGGACCCTGGGTATTGGCCTGTAATAGTTCTACTGCTACCAAAGAAATGGTTTCACCTGGAGAGGCATCTCCCAGCCTGGGACCCTCAAGAGGGCATTGACAGGACGGTGGCCAGTTACTGCAGTAGTCACACTTGCTGGTTTCATGCCAGGCACTTGGCAGGCCTTTGGTGAACATCTGTGACATGTACCTGCATGGCCCAAACTTTGGCCATAACCTTTGCAGGCTACCGTCGTGTTCAGGGCAGTCCTTTATAGTAAAGTTTAACCCCTACTTCTAAGTATTTTTGTTTTTTTATTCCACTGGCCCCTTTTCTATCCCACACTTGCTCAGCTGAGGACAGAGGCCCCTTCCCTCTTCTCTGTCACTGCACCCATGTGGCTGTGGGGCAGAACTCTTTAGTACTGCAACTTCAGCTTTGGAAGAAAATAAGACATGCACTCTGAAATTTATATGGAAGCCCTTAAGCTCAAGGTGGGTGCAGAATGTTAATATTGCCACCACATGTCTCAGGACACAGGGTCACTGGGAGATCCGATTTAAACATACTTGGCTGCTTATACTTGGGCACTGTTGTTTAATTTTGGGGGAGAGGGTGATCAGAATTCTCAAGTCTAAAATGTGATAGTTATATCATTGGATTCTTGGGGGCTTAGGGAGAATCCTGGGGGCAATGCACACTGCTTACCACCCTGCCTGTTGCGTGGGAAGCAATCCTGTCTACTAAGCCCTTCAACTGACTTATAGGAGTCTGTTGGTTTTAGAGTGAAACTCAGGGCTTTGTGCATGCTAGGCAAGCCCTTTACCACAGAACTCTATCTCTGCCAATAAGCATTTGCTGACTGTCCCCTGTTTATAGAGTGCCTGCCCTGTCTACATGTGGTCCAGTCTGCATCATATTGAGGGATAAACTCACTTTAGCTACATTTCCAAGCTGCAAAGTTAAATCCCAGAAGGAGAAAGGCCCATGAAGAATGGCCACAGGTAACACAACTGCAGTTCAAGCCACTGCAGGGCTGTCCTGTG
Organism: Ondatra zibethicus; assembly: GCA_004026605.1. Lineage (NCBI taxonomy): Eukaryota > Metazoa > Chordata > Mammalia > Rodentia > Cricetidae > Ondatra > Ondatra zibethicus. The sequence goes on along the minus strand of PVIU01002268.1, from coordinate 169,570 downwards.
GTCTCCATTTGTCTCTCCATCCACAAAGCATTCTCATTACCCCGTCCTGTTCATCAGGCCAGGTTACCTGCTGTGTCCTCAGCAGGTAACAGGAACTTGCCTGGCCTTCGAGGAGCTTGGCAACCAGGGGCAGGACAGATTGGTGACAGGAATGATCTCATAACCATGGTGACAGTCCTGAGTGGCGTTTATGAAGCACATGGCGACAAGTATCGTTTTCATCGCTTTAGCATAAAAATAAATCAGCTTTACAGAGAATCTGATCAAATTCAGTGTTCCTGTGCTCGCTATTCTATATCTGAGGAAACCGAGTCACAGAAAGACTGTGTGACATGACCAAGCTCTTGGAGATAACACACGTTGAAGTCCGAGTTCCTGGGTCTGGGGCTGTGTCTCAGCTGGTAGGATGCTTGTCTACCATGAGAGAGGCCCTGATTTTGATCCCTAGCACTGTATAAACCAAACATTGTGGGACAGGCTTGGAATCCCAGCACTCAAGGCAGAGGCAGGAAGAGCAGGGCTATCCTGTGTTACATATGGAGTTCAAAGTTAGCCTAGTCTACCTGAGACCCTGTCTTAAACAAACAACAAACAAGCAAACAGACAAAAAATAAAAAATTCAAACCCTCCTGGTGTGTAGGCTCTGACCTCATGTATGTTGAACTAATGGCAATGCTGTGGCCCCAACAGACTTTTGTCACTAAAGGTACTGCCTTTCTCTATTTGTGGTCTCCAACCCAAGAGTTCAGGGATATAGTCTCTCCTAGGGCTATGAACACATTCCTGGAGTCAACTCCAGAGCTGTTGTTTGGTTTTGTGGACCTGGGTTGGGGTCAGGGAATGTGGATTTGCTGACAGATGCAGGCCAGGCCTCTGCAGAGAGAACTGCCCGTTCGGCTGCCAGGAGGGTGAGGAGAGGAGACGGTGTGGAGTTCCAGGCCACAGAGCAGGGTGTGCCTGAGAGCCATCAGGGTCTACTCTGAAATGCTGCTTGGGAGCTAAACCCTGTAGTTCTGGTATCCAGTAGAAGCTACTCAGGAAGCTGAGGCAACGGGATTAGAAGTTCAAGGCCCACTTGGATTATAGGTTAATCTCTAGGCCAGCCTGGGCAGCTTAATGAGACTCTGCCTTAAAATAAAATGTGAAAAGTAGCCAGGGACATAGTTCAGTGTTAGTCACTTGCCGAATGTGTTGGAGGCACTGGCTTCAGTCCCCTGCATGGTGTTAATAAAATAAGATAAAAAATTAAGTAGGACTGAAGCCTGTCTGAATGGAAGCACCCCTAACAAGCTCTGGTAGTGGATGCTGGCAGAACTAGGGACCCCACATTGGCTAACAAAACCAAGGGCTCACCCTGTGTAGGTGTAGGTTCTGAATTAAGGCTAGGGACACAATGAACTGAGAAACTAAAAAACACAAGCGGAGTATTGCCAATGTTGGGTCATAACTAAGGATCTGAGTCTAAACAATCCTCTCTCAACTACTCCAATGACTGCTTTTTCCTAACAGCCAGACCGGAGCGGAGCTGGGAGGGGGCGTGGGGGGGGTAGGGGTGCTGTGACTCCTCCATCGTCTTAGCGGCAGTCAGGAGCCTGCTGAAAATGAGGAAGGACTGAACTTAGGTGGGACTCCCCTGCCTCAGTCTGAAAACGTCAGGCTGGCCTGTTGTTGCCTGTCATCCTGGCTTCCTCCCATGAGCAGCTCCTTGATGCCCGGTTTACATCTGCCTGGCACGCAGGTCTGCAAACTCCAAATGAAAGAGTGTGGCTGCTTTGAAAATGGTTGCTCTCTTGGGGAAGGGCAATGGGAGAAAATGGACTCAGTGCGCTGGGCCCTCCAGAGATGGCACCCAGCCCCTGTGATAAATGACAGCATTAACAAGGTTTGGTTGAGAGGGGACCTACAGATTTACGACTTCCTGTGTCGGCCAGCAGATGTCATTATGGCTGACAGAACAGGAGCCCTTTCAAGAGCAGCTGGGGTGGAGCTAAGGAGAGGGGAAAAAAAAATTAAAAGGCAGAAGCCTGTACACCGTTTGCTCAGGGGTGCTGCTGTCATTTGGAGGACACAGGATTTGCACAGGAAGTCAGAAATTTTGCACTGTCTCTGAACTCATGTTGGTGAGGTTTGGGCATCAACCCTCAACCAAAAGACAGCACAATTGGCTTTTCTCAAATATGAAACCTTTTAGAGTGAGTCCTGTTGCTAATCCGCTTGTATGCGCAGACGTCCTCTGAGGTAAAAATGAGCACGCTTGGCTAAACACACAGGTGTGTCGCTCTGGAACAACACTTGGATGGGCCTTAAAGACATGCACTTTACAAACTCAGCAGCCCTCTCTGAACAAACTTCAGTGTGCTTATTATTTTACCCGTTTTAAACACGGTCTCACGGGAGGACCCTGGTACTTCATGGGCCCAGATTTGTGTGTGGATGGAATTGAAAGACAGCACAAATTTGGAATTCATCATAGGTCACAAAGCCCAGGCCAGGAAGTATCAACGTCTAGGGCATCTTAAGAGCAACTGCACATCCTGTTTCCGCGGTTCTTCTTTCTGTAGGTAAAGACTGGTTGCAGCTAGCTTTCTCGTCCAACAGACACTTGGATGCTTGACATCCTTTAGGCCCAGATGATCTGTGACCCAAGACACAGCCCAGAAGAAATGTCCGTGACTCCAGGCACTGGGTTGTCCAGTCCTGCCCTCCTTAATCCAGCCCTTGTCCTACCTCCACAACTAGTAGGGACTTGGTAGGAATTAATGCCATGGTAGACTTTTAGGAAGCCTGCATGAGAGTCCCCTTTGCTACTTGTTTCTCAAAAAGCAAAATCATTTCAAGGCAATACTGGATCTAAAAACTTCTTCCAGAATTGAGCAACAGCTACCATGTTGATGTGTATGTTATAGTAAATATCTGATTTCACTGAGACTTTTGTTTTAACTATATTTTTTATGTTACTGCTGGGATTAAGTACAGGGCCTCATATGTGCTGGACAAGCATTCTATAGCTGGCATCACTGCCTAAGCCTTCGGTGATGTCCGTCTCACGATGCCTTTCTCACACCAGGCGAGTGGCAGTGGAATGTTGCGCTTACTGATTTGGCCGTGGATGGTCTCTCTGCAGCCCAGTTCTTCCTTCCCTATCCGTGTTATCCCTGGGAGGTCACATGAGCTCTCCGGTGGGTGGGCGGGCCATGCACATTGCTTTCTTTGAGTAGCGTGCATTTTCTATCTGTGTGTCAAATGCCATGTGTGTGAAGTGACTAGTTAAGGGTGCAACACAGGAAGGAGTTCTTAACCTTGCGACAGTTGGAATGACTGCCTTTAATTTTCTTCTGTGCCTTCTCACAGACAAATATTCTAACTCCGAAATAGATTCACAGTCCACTTAGCAAAGAAACCCAGCAACAAAAACAACAGTAATAACGGAATCTGTCATGTATTGAACACACATGCAGTGCTAGGTCTGCAAAGTGACTGACAGGCAAAAATTTATTAATTTTTTTGTACTGAGGTTTGGACCCAGGGCCCCTGTACAGGCTAGGTGAGTGCTCTATTGTGGAGATCCTGCCTCCTCCCACATCCCTATGGTTAATTTTACTTTGATACAGATCTCTTTAAGTTGCCCAGGCTGCTCTTGAACTTAGCCCAGGAAGGTCTAAAATTTTGAGCTCCCCTTGCTCAGCCTCTGGAGCAGCTGGGACTAGGGGCCTGCACCATATTGTATCTAATTCTTTTATTTATTTATTTATTTATTTATTTATTTATTTATTTATTTATTTATTTATTTATTATGTATACAACATTCTGCCTCCCTCCATGTATGCCTGCACACCAGAAGAGGGTACCAGATCTCATTACAGATGGTTGTGAGCCACCATGTGGTTGCTGAGAATTGAACTCAGGACCTCTGGAAGAGCAGCCAGTGCTCTTAACCACTGAGCCATCTCTCCAGCCCTGCATCTAATTCTTAAACTATACCAGGACCCACAATGTAAGGCATTCTGAATCCCATTTGCTATAGAGAGTTTGTTAGAAATTCTCAACTTAGTGTTGGACAGCATCACCCAGGCAACCTATTGAAATATACTGACTCCCTTCCCCTCTCTCTGACTAGAGTTTCGGGCTGGGCCTCCAAGATTTCTACATCAACAAGTTCCCAATCACTGCTGTTGATTGCAGGCCTCACTTGGGAGCATCAACTTCAGTCACTTGTTGAAGGCAGCAAGGTGCATTTTCAAAAGTAAAATTTTGAATATATGTAGGGGCTCAGTGGGTAAAGCGCCTGTCTTTCAGGCACGGGGAACTTGAGTTCAGGGAACTGACATGTCGAGCAGGACATGGTGGTGTGTGTCAGCAATCCCAGGAGCCGGGAAGCAGAGGCGGGAGGACTCCCGAGGCTCAGTGGCCAGCATGTCACACGGCTAACCCATGTGAGCCCACATACATGTGTACACCCCCCCCCCCAACTTGGAATATATTTAAAAATATATGCTCTGAACAAATCCTTGTGTTTCTTCAAATGTTCTAATGGGAAGCTTTGGTGTGAGAAGTTGGTTGTTATATCCAGAACACATGCCATTTGGGCAACTCCCTCTCTGTGTTAGGTGTCCTGTTACATGTGTTAGGTGTCCTGTTACATGTGTTAGGTGTCCCATTACATGAAGCTTCCCCTGGCACCAAACAGTTTGTGAGTTCCTTCTAGGGGATGATTTCAGGGACATTTTTGGAAGATGCACAAGGTCTTTAAGTTGTATACTATGGCCGCTGTTGAAGTTCAGCAGTCCTAGTGTGGTGCAGAAGGAAAACCGGGGCATCCCCCAGCTGGAGGACACCTAAGTTCCAAGATGGAGTACAACTGAGCAAGCCACACCTGGATGCCACCTGCACTGGAGAGGTCTGGGGTTTTCTTGGTACCCAAGCAGGGAAGACTCTCAGCCCATAAGCCCACTTGGATACCAGAAAGTTCTAGAGATTGGATGCTGCCCACAAAAGTCATTGGCAACTAATCAAAGCCCGAGACCACTGGTGTAAGCCATCGCTTAGAATAGAAGCAGGATGCGACCTGGCCCACTGTGGAGGGCTTGGAGAAAGGAGCTCTCAGACATACCCGCTGGGGGATGCGAGATGAGAATGAAGGCCAAGGGCTCAGGGATCAAGCCAGGCTAGAACCCACGCTTCCTGGGTGGGAAGAGCAATCTAGCGAAGGCTCATTCCTAGTTTCCTAATTCCGGTGGGACTGGAACAAGCTGGATTCTAAATATCCATGCAGCCTGCATTCAGGAAATATAGACACAGAAAGACCTGGGGGAAAACAATATAACTAAGGAAAGCAGGTAAACTGTGGTCAGAGGCAGAAGCTGGCTTGAGGCGGGGAGTCTCCATCACCAAGATGTAGGACAGGCTGGGGGGACCGGGAGGGTGAACACAGGCTGAATTTGCCTGTCCGGCACTGCCTCTGCAGAGTGGACCGGTCCATCTTGGAGGACCCTAATGCTTCCTAACTCTTCTCTATAGGTTTATTTACTTGTATATCTACCCATTCTCTCATTCATTCAGCCTGGTTCTTAACTGAGCACATATTATGAACCAGGTGCCATCATAGATGCTGAGAATTATAGCCAGGCTCCGACCTCCATCCTCAGAGAGCATTCTCTTTCAGGAGTGTGGCAATATGCAAAACAAATCCAGTGTGAAAGGAGCCAGAGAGAAAAATGAAGACAGAAAGTAGATTTGGGCTTTCAGGGGGCACGATTGAGAAATGGTTCCTCTCAATTCTCAGAGAGAGAATGTAAGTAACAGGCAAAACCTCTGGCTCAAACAAAGTTAAATCGGTTCAAGGAACAAAGGAAACACTTTGACTGCCTATCACTTCTTAGTGCGGGGATTGATAGCTTTGATGGGTGTGTTTTTCCTCCCAGCGTTTACTCCATTTGGCCTTTTCAGACACAGTTCAATTCCATGGGGGCGCTGGGATGCTCTGTCCCGGTTGTCAGCTTGATGAAATCAATAATTATTTGCCAGAAGAGCTGCTAGGCATGCCTGTGAGCGATTATCTTGACTGGATTCATTGAGCAGGGAAGGCCCACTCACTATAGGTGGCACCATTCCCTGGGCTTGGATCCTGAACTGTGTCAAAAGGAGACAGTAAGCGGAACACAGCACCTTCATCTCCCTCCGCTTCCTGAGAAGCAGCTTCCTGAACACCAGCTCCTTCAAGTTCCTGTCACCATAGCGACAGTTTACCCTGGAACTGAGCCAACACAGGCTTTTTCCCCTGAAGTTGCTTCTGTCTGAGCACCTCATCCCAGCATCAGGGAAGCAACAGGGACCCTCCCTAACTCTTTACTCTTTGACTTTCCTGCTTCTGGAGAAGCAGAGCCATACTCAGCCTGGAAGCAAGGCCATCAGCATCATGACCACAGCAATTGACTCTTGAGCCGGCCAAGAACCAGTAAGGCTGAATCTCAAAAATCCCATTTGCAGTCTCTCACGTACAAAACATGGGAAGAGAAAACTGTTGGCATAGGCTTCCTTATAAAGGGAGAAAGGCAACTTTAGGAGGAAATAGGAAAGAAGGAAGAATTGAAAAAAATAAAGAACAAATTCTTACAATGTCTGTGACATTGCCAAGATGGTGGACACTCTGGTGCCAATTTTCTCATTTCAGGTAAGTGAATCAAAACTAATTTCTACTGAGGCTTTGAACCCTTGAGTTGGGCTACCTTATTATAAATAGAAAAGCAGGCTAAAAATGCAGTCATAGTTGTTCCTAGATCTTACTCATCTAGGGCTTCCGGTTCCTCTCTAGAAGGCTATGCCCTCAGCCTGGCTCGCCCAGGGTGACCATCAATCACTTAGCTCACAGCAGCATATGCCAGAGCCATGTCCTCTTCCAGGTTGTTTGACTGTGAGTCTGTGTCCGTCTCTGAATGCGCAGAAGGTCAAGGGATGGAAAAGTGCAGGTTCTGGGATTGATGCCCTCACTTCCCTCAGGACCACTGACTGCCTCATTAAAAACCCTACTGTCAGAAAGAAAGCTGCTTCTTCATATTAGGAAGCTGTGTGATAAAAGCCAAGTGTGGTGGCATGTGCATTTGCGACCCTAGTGTTTGGGAGGTTGAGACAGGCAAAGTCCTAGAGCTTTCTGGTCAGCCTACACAATGAGTTCCAGGTGACTGAGAGACCTTGTCTCAGAGAAAGGTGGGTGGCACCTGAGGAATGACTCCCAAGGTTGTTCTCTGGCCTTCAGATATGTGCAGATACATGTGCAAGGAAAATCTCCCACAAACAGATACACACACTAATGTACATGTGCACAGATGAACACACACATAAAAGTTCAAGGAGAAACCTTCCTCAACAGTTTCACTAGCAAGGACAATAAACTGTATTTGAAAATTTTGATCTGGGGCTCACCCACTGTCTTATGGTTTCCATTGCTGTGAAGAGACACCATGAACATGGCAACTCTTATAAAACATTTAATTGGTACTGGCTTACAGTTTCAGAGGTTTAGTCCCTTATCATCATTATGGGGAGCATGGTGGTGCGCAGGCAGCTATGGTGCTGGAGAAGGAACTGAGAGTCCTACATCTTGATCTGCAGGCAGGAGAAGGAAAAACTGCCTACCACACTGGGCCTAGCTTAAGCATATAAAACCTCAATGCCCACCCCGACAGTGACATACATCCTCCGACAAGTCTACACCTCCCAATAGTGCCACCCCGTAACGGTCAAGCATTCCAACACCTTCAACTCAAACCACCACACCCACATTCCTCAGCCACCCCCACCCACCATTTGCATATCCCTCTCAACACCCACTAGTTTCCAGTGCTGTTGGACCGAGGGGGCACAGTGGTGATGAGCGTTGGCAGGGAGCTCGTCACTCTGTTCACTTGGACAGTATGTTGGTAGTCTACTGTTCGGCTCACACCAGATTTTAAGAAGAGTCACCTTCCTGCTTGTGGTCCTTCTATTCTTCTTAGGGTGTCATGTCTAGAACCAGAGGCAAAGATTTGTATTTAGAAACAGGGCAAGGCAAAGAGTCAGGACACTGAGCCTGGCAGTGCAGGTCATACGGTTAAGGCCTAGGGCCAGGATGATTTCCACAGTCCCTGGGAGTCTGCATCGTATCCATCATGCCAGAACTCAGATCTTCATTGTTTAAGGGACAAGTCTAAGCATTCTGGTGTTTGTATGCACTGCATTTCCTTTGTCCGCTCATCTTTTGATGATACCTAGGGTGATTCCATAATTTGGCTTCTCTGAGTCATGTTGCAATAAATCTGAACGAGCAAGTATCTCTGTGGTTCCCTGGCTTAGAGCGCTTTGTGTGTATACCCAGGTGTGGTGTGATTGGATCACACGGCAACTTTAGTAATTTACCAAACCTTCACATGGATTCTATAGTGGCTGCCTCAGTTTACATCCTCATAGCAGACAGAAAAGTCCCCCCACCCCACCCCCTGGATCCTAGCCAGCCTTTGCCATTAGTTTTCTTTATCAGCCATGGTGCCTGGGGTGAGAAGGAATCTCCATGTAATTCTCATTTGCATTTTCCGGGTGGCTAAGGATGCTGGGTATTTTTTGGGTTTATTTTCCATTTGGACTTCAGCTTTGGAGAACTGTCTATCTATTGCGTTACCCCATGGATGACTTGGGCTTTCTTTTGGTGTTTACTCTTTTGATTTCCTTATGTAAACGAGTTGTCAACTCCCTTTCAGTGTGCAATAAATGCATGTCCATGGAAATGGATCCACGAAACAGACATACAAATTAAAAAAAAAAAAGAAAAAAGAAAAATCTGTGGTCAGGTTTTAAGATAGTTTAAGATTTTGCAGCAATTTATTTTGTGAGAATTTCAAGTTACACAGAATAGAAAAATAAGAAAGAAAAAGAAAAGATAAAAAGGAAGTCTTGTCTTAAACACAGCTCAAAGCATTCCCAAAGATTGTGGTCAAATGATATGGAGGTCCTGCCATGGTTTTCTTTCTATTTCTGTGATAAAACACCATAACTAAAAGCAGCCCAAAGAGGAAAGGGTTAATTTCATCTAACATTTTAAAGTCTAACCTTAAGGGAAGTCAGTATAGGAAGCTGGAGGCAGGAACTAGGGTGGAGGCCATGGAGGGAGCTGCTTACTGACTTGCTCCTCATGGCTTGCTCAGCCAGCTTCCTTTAGAACTCAGAACCACCTTCCCAGAGGTGGCACCACCCACAGTAACTGGAGACTGCACTTTTGTTCCCAGCCACCCAGACCTCGATAATCACACAGAAACTATATTAATTACAACACTGTTTGGCCACTGACTTAGGCATATTCCTAGGTAGCTCTTACATCTTAAATTAACCCATTTCTATTAATCTATGTGTCACCACGAGACTGTGGCCTACTGATAAGGTTCTGGGGTCCTTCTCCTTCAGCAGCTACATGGTGTCTCTCTGACTCTGCCTACTCTCTCTCTCTATCTCTTCCAGCCTGGCTATGTTCTGCTCTGCCATAGACTAAAACAGTTCCTTTACAAACCAATGGTCATAAAACATATTCACAGGACACAGAGGGGCATCCCACATCAACCCATAGTGGCCTGTGCTCTCCCCCATCAATCACTAATTAAGAAAATATCTCAGACTTGCCTAGTAACCCGATCTGACAGTGGCATTTTCTCAGTTGAGGTTCCCTCTTCCCAGATGCCCCTGGCTTGTGTCAGATTGACAGGAGCTAACCACACAGGATCTGACAGCTTGTAGTCTGAAGATGTCTGGTGGACTGATAAACTACTATTGTCCCAATTGTCCTGGTGAGAAAGCATAGATGCTTTGATCAGAGGGACATCTTTTCATCCAGAAAAACCACATTCAACGAGTAACACATTCTCTACTGTTTTATACTATAAGAGATAGGCAGTGAATTAATTTTCTTTCCAACTTTAAACTACATTTACCTATCTAACCTATTTATTTATCTGCATACATGTATGTCTATGTGATTCTGTGTCTGTATGAATGTCCACATACTACAGCTCAAGTGCAGAGGTCAGAGGACAACCTGCAGATGTTGATTCTCTCCTTCTACTTCATGGGTCCCAAGGATTGAACTCAGGTCAGTCAGACTTAGCAACAAGCCTCTTTATCCCCAAAACCATTTCACTACTCCAGGCAGCATATCACGTAAACATATAATAAATATTTCCCTTCTGTGGGCCACATTGGTCTGTGCTTCAGCCACTCAGCTCTATCCATACAATATAAATGAAGACATGGACAATATGCAAAGAATGACAATGTTTATGTTTGAATAAAACTTTATTTATATTAACACCATGTTTGGCTGCTGTCCTGAATTGTGTGATCAAGGATATTTTATATTACCCAATAAAAATAGAAAACATGCTTAAAATCATTTCATGCAGAAATAACTTTCCAGTGTCCAGCTTCAGGCTGACGCCTGCTCTGAACTCTGTGGTTCCTCAATGGTGCCTTCCTGTTCTCCCAAATATGTGACTTGGGAGTGAGGCAACAGGCATCTTGTAGGATGCCAATCTTCAGTGGGCTTAGAGGCACACATGGGAGACACTGGGGAGACAGACTGGCCTTTTTGATGATGAGGAAACATGTCACTGCAATGTGAGACAGGTAATTGGACAGACACACTTATTCCACTGGAAATACTTTGTGCTGGGACCTTTGTGGCCCAAGCACACTACATCTGTAACAAGCAGAGAGATGGCAGCTGCGGCGAGCAGAGATTTCAGGACCACATAATGTGTGGTGTGCTGCGATTTACAAGAGAGATGATTTACATTGTGAGTTTTAAACCTTTTAATAAACCTCCCAAGAAGTTGCTTGCTCTGAAAGTCATAAAAGAAAAACTGAAGCTGCAGGCAGTTGGAAGGATTTTGTCAAATGGGGTCCACTTTTCTTCCTCCCTCCATCCCTCTGTTCCTCCCTCCCTCTCCTCCTTCCTTCCTGCCTTCCTCTCCCCCTTCCTCCCTCCTTACTTCCTGTATTTAAAATAATATGGACTTTCTTTCAGCTGATAGAAATAAAATAATTTAGATTCTGAAAAAGATCTTAAGGGAGGGACTGGGGAGGTGGCTCAGCAGGTAAGCACATTGGCTTCTCTACCCCAGGACCCAGGTTCATTTCCCAGCACCCACATGGATGCTTAAAACAGCCTATATTTCCAGTTCCAGGGGATCTATGGGCTTCTTCGGGCACCAGTCATAAGCATGGTGCATAGACATTGCATGTAAATAAACACACACAAGTGCACACTCGCATGTGCACGTGTGCGTGCACACACACACATCTTTTAAAAAAACTCTTAAGGAGAATCCTGGTTCTCTCTTCTCTGTAACTGTATGCTGACAGATGTTTGAAGAGTCATGTGACTATCAGTTTAGGTGACTCCTGCTTTGTAACCAAATGCTTTTGGTTCCAGGAAGATAGCCTACGTGAAATGTTCTAGATATTCAGCACCATGGAATGATGAAGACTAAGGCAACCAGATGGTCTTCATCCCCTGCAACCCTGGTGTGCAATACATCCTTTGTACCCTCCCTGCACACACATTGGTGTGTGTATGCATCCACACATTGGCTTCCTTTTCTAAACAAGAAACACACACCCATTCAGTCAGTGTAACTAGGAGCTGCTGGGCAGACAACACCAAACCCTGACACAACCGGGCTGCTTCATTCTGCCTTTCCCCGGCAAGAGGAATATTCTAGAATATCACACCCCCTTTCCCATCTCACACCATGGATCTATTAGTACGGCTATTTATAGACAGGAGAAAAGGGAGCGATAATTTATACATACATTTGTTTTGTGGAAATTATTCCCCGATTCCCTGATTGGCTGGAGTCCCTCAGAATGTCACTGCTCTGTGATAGATAGCGTGGCTACAGGGGAAATGCTAAGCCATTTAAGAATCTCAGATTCTGAGGTAGCCACTTGTAGTGAACTGTGTCATTCGCAGAGGCGTGCCGTTTCTCCCCCTGCCGAAAATGTCACCCGGAGAAGAGTGATTCCTAGCCGTGTGTACAAGCAGAACTCATTTGCTAAATGAAGAACATAGAACAAACCACAGTGGAAGTTACCACCACGTGAAGAAACACAGTCGTTCATCCAATTTTAATTCAAGTATTAGGTTGCACACTGACACCTTTTGTTTACGTAAGGGGCAAGGCTGATATGGGGAGGGGTGGCAGCTAATTAAATTCCACGCATTTCGAAAGGTGGGATCCTTGAAGCATTTTGGAAAGGGAAAAAAAGATCACATTTACTCGTGTTAAAGGCACATTTGGTTCTGGGGAAAGCTTTCAACATGGTAATGAATAAGATAATGTTCCCAGTTTTGTCCAGGGCTAAATGGAGCTCAGGAAGATACGCTTGGGCACTCCGTAATTAAACAAAACCCCAAATTATCCCGTGTAATGGACTCCAGCTGTTTTTGCCTCTGAATCCTTGTCCGTGTTTCTCCTTCAGGAAACCCCACTTGGGACTTGCCTCACGCTGCCCGTGGTCTCCAGTGTCCGGCCCTGCTGTTCTTGTGGCAGTGACTAGTGCCTCAGCTGTAGGGGCTGGCCTACGCCGGAGTCCCACACCACCGCTCCAGCAACGCGTTCAACCCATTAGGGGCAGAAATCCAGAGAAAGCCCAAGAGGTCTGAAGAGAAGTTCACTTGGGACTGTGGGAGAAGAGGCGTCTGATCTTCTAAGAGAGCTCTAGGAGAGCGGCCAGTTGTTGTGTAGTCTAGGGATGCGAAAACTTGGGCCGTACTAAAATAGAAGAGCCCCAACTGCCTATGGGAATCCATCTGAGCTCCAGAAGAGAGACCCGCAGGATGAGAGGCAGCGAGCAGAGGACGGTGAGGGACAGAGAGTATTCTGGATGACGCTAGCTCCAGTACCTGCCTCTGAAGCCAGCCCACAGACAATACCTAGTGTCTTTTTAAATCTTATTTCTTATTTTTTTTCCAGCCTGGCTCGCTCATTAAACTTGAAGCTCACTGGCTGTCCAGCAAACCTCCAGGGTCCTCCTGTCTCCGCCTCCCGGGGCTAGGATTAAAAGTGTATGCTAGCACTTCCCATTTTTTTTTTATTTACGTGGCTGCTGGGGATCCTAACTCATGCTTAGGAAGCAAGCACTTCACTTAATGAGGCTGCACCACTTCCTGCAGAGGGGTACCCTACAAGGTAGCTCTGGCTTTGTCAAATGGTTGCTGGTGTGTGGTTGCCCTTCATAACAGACGGCAGGAGCATGGGGCCACATCTTGGGCTTCTGCTGTTTTGTTCTGTTTGCTGTATTGCTTCAGAGGGGATAATTACACTCCTAAGTTGGCTCCTTACTGTGTGACATCGTTCAAACACTGGGCGAATTCATTTCTGGAATAAACGTTGCAGACTGGAGTTTGGGATCCATTGAAGCTGTGATTAAGAATGTGTGTTTGCTACATAGACATGATCTGAAGGCAGGCTGTGTAACTTGGGACCATTTGCCTGTACTCTGTGTTACCATCAACCTATTAAAAAAGTACTATAAGATCACTTTACGTATGGAAGTCTCCTAGATGAGACAGGGAAACTTCACCCAGGAGACCTCAACAGTATGGCCACCCAAACAAGAGCTGAACAGTGACACCAATCTGTATTCCAGTGTGAATGGGGGACATTCCACAAGGCCCTGTCCTTGGATGAAGAGCCACAGGCAACCCACACAGGAGCTCATAACTTTGAGAAGGAAAGAGGAGGCTGCAGGATGAGTTAGACGGAGACAGATCGGGTGTAAATGATGGAAACACAGCACTCACGTATGAAATTCTCAAAAGAAAATGAAATTAAAATGTAAAAGCAATCACTTTATCCCAGGTAACTTTGGTGGAGATAAAATGAGATAATCCAAATACAGTATTTGCCTGAGAATCTTAAATGTTCGGTGGATGCTGATAACGTTGCCCTTACTGCTTTGCTATCAAGGATCCCATCATTGTCGAAGGAGCGCAATAAATGTAAGCTGTTGTTATTCATTCAATAAAAATCTTACGACTCACTTAAGAGACGCATTGATGATTGAATGAATACATACATCAAAATGTGACTCACTGAAAGCAATGAATGAATGAATGGCGCGTAGAAACTGAGAGGCTGAGGGACAGGAGGGGAGGAGGCGGAAGGCTCTCTGTGTTTATGGGAATGCCCTTTCTGAGCTCTGAGTCCCTGCCAGGTGGAGCGTTCCCAGGGCAGCTCCCGCCCGCTCTCATTACTGTGGCTCATCTGTCGGGAGAGCTTTGATCGGCAGCTTTATGGTCAGCCATAAAGTAGAACTTATGGCCAAAGACACAATAGTTTGTGGAGCTCTGGGCTCAAGGGGCCCCCGTCATTTTCTTGCTTTTCCCTGGGTCACCGTTCTATGCACAGATGTGATTTAGAACGGATGACTTAATTCCTCATAATGATTCCCCATCACCTCTGGAATGAAATTCAAGAGGCTGCAAGCAAAGCGAGGTAGGATGATGTGAACATTCCGTCAGTCCTTATCTTAGCCCTTGCACACCAAAAGCCTTGACCAGACCAAGACAGTTGGCCACCCTGAATTAATCATCTCATCTGACCTTCACAGCATTTGTAAGAGGTACACTAGTTAGTAGGATTCACTGATGGGGAAGCAAATTCACGGGCTGGAGAATGACAAGGGACGCAATGGGATGCATCAAGCTATATGCGACATGCAGGACACCAACTAAAATAATTATTTATTATTTGAGATTTATTTTAATGAGAGATACCTTGTATTCTATCTGCCAGTCCTGTTCACTGGGGGCAGCAAAGATGGCTGCCTACACTCCTAGATGTATTAGTGAGATAGACTTAGCACAAGGAGCTTTCCTGAAGATCTCAGTATGTGTGAGAAGGAGAATTTGAACACCTTTCTCCCAATTCCTCACCATCCAGGACTCTTTCCAGGCACCCACCTGGCCATGGCACCCTGTTATCCATTGGATGAATTCATCAGCACCCGGCATGGCTTCCCTTTTCTCCTCACTGCAAACAAAAATGAACAGGTAAAAAGGAACAGCTTGTCACAACAAAACTCTATTTGGTTTTCTCCATCTAGGGGACAATTTCTGCAGTGTGTCAATCATTGGTTGCAAAATCCCCCATGCAGTACAGGATCCACATTTTCAGATGTCACACATCCGTCAGTCACTCACACAATCAAAGCCAAATTTGATGCCAGGCAAAGGCCAGTTTGTCAATCACTTTCCCTGCCACACATTCACCCAAATCACCTGACAGCTCCAACTTCCTGCTCTCCAACGCAGTGGGTCCTAGTTAAGTTTCTTTGTCTCTCCCTAATTGAGTTCCTTTTAGGGCTGGTAGCTTAGCAACTAATACGTTATTTTCCGTGACAACTGGCCTAAATTTCATAGCTTTCTTGACCATTGCCACTTGTTAGAAAATTGTTTCCTCTCAAGTAGCAAAACAGCAGATGCAAGACTTGTGCAGTGCAGAATTGTTCTATCGTTCCTGTTTACACGACTCTCCCACTGTTTAAAAGTAAACACTGCGTTTGTTGTCAAATAGACATAGTTTTAAATAATTATGAAGTGCTTTGGAATTTTGTTCCGAAGTCTCAAATTCTTCATTATTGATAGCATGAGAGCTGGAGAAGAAACCAAGAAGACAAATATTAAACACTTATTAAGGTACAAATTATTTCACCAGGTCCTGTCACTGGTCATTGTGGGGTTGACCACACATAACACCTGCTCTCATCCTCCAGGGACCTTAATAGCAACAAACTCTAAATACACTTAGAGGACAGATAGAGGTGGGGGGACGTGGGAGCCAAATAAAGACAGGATTATATAGCACACACAGATGCACATGCACACACATATGCACACACACACACACGTATTAAATGTGAGACGTTTGGAATTGATTGCTGGTAAGTAACCTGTACCTTGAAATTTTCAATCAGGTTAGGAGAGTTTAATCAGGTGTTAAGAAGGTTTTTAACTTATCCTCAAGCTGAAGCTGTAACTAAACTAATTGGAAGTCTTCTTGCGGGGGCAAGGACTCTAAGCCCTCTTTTCATGGGGAGAGAGCAAGGCGGGCACCATTACAGATGGGACCTCTAGCCTAGAGAACAGGAGTCTAGTGCACTAGGAGAAAATTTGAAAAGACTTTGTCTTTCTAGTGACTGTCTAGCAATAGACATTGATTTAAGATGCAGAGACTCAGCTATTGACCCACATCTGTAAACCTAGCACTTGGGAGGCTGATGCAGGAGGAATGCTAGTCCCAGGCCAACCTGGGCTACATAGTGAGATATTGTCTCAAAAAACATGAAGTATAGATGAGAGAGAAAGAAAAAAAGAAAGAAAGGAAGGAAGGAAGAAAGAAAGGGAGAGAGAGAGCGAAAGCGAGAGCGAGAGAGAGAGAAGGAAATAAGAAAGAAAAGAAAAAGGAAACAGTATGTGAAAGTAGTGATTTGGGCTAAACTGGGGGCCTCCCCTGGGAAGAGAAGGAAGGAGGCTGAGTATCAGCTTGGGGGATGATCGTGGAAAACTTCACAGTGAGCAGCAGCTCTTATTTCTTCCAAATCAACAGTGTCAGCATGGGATCTACACTGAGGGCCATGGGATGCTATATGACAGCATTGCAGAGTTCTGCAGACAGGCAGAGTGCTGCATGCTTGCCCAGGAGGAAAGCAATTGCACCTCAAAAATGTTTCCATACCAAAAGAAGCTGGCTCTAAACCTACCCCCAGCACACACATACACAAACACACATGCACGCACACACGCGCACACACACACACAGACCTTTAAAATAGCAAAGAAGCCGAGAGAGGAATGCTCTGAGCGAGGGAGAGATAATGCTATTGCTAGTGGGAGGAGGAAGTACATTCCCCATGCAAGGAGAAGAGGGGTACAGCCGTGTTCCAGGGCCCATCTTAGGGTGCCTCCTTCAGTCACACTGCTGGTCAAAACTCTAACTTAAGGTGTGCCTTTCAAGCAGCCTGGGAAATCTCTGGGATCAGAACTCAGTTTGTGATGTTTCTGGATAGGCTTCTCTGGCTTGGGGGCAGAATGAGTGGATAATGGGGCCTTGGAATCAGAGAACACAGATGAGCCCAGAAGCTACATGTGGGCAGTGGAAAGAGAAGCTGCCATCCGAATTGCCCTGGTGGTGGGGTCAACTTTCACTGCTGCACTCTCAGTGACTTGGGATCTGTTCTGAGTCCTTGGCACGTGCCGCCTTGTTAGGTCTTGCAAGGGCTTGCGGAGATGGGCGCAGAACAGGTGTATCGATTGGAGGAGGAGATAGATTGTTTAGGAGACGGGGAGGTGTTAGGTCTTATTAGGAAAAGTGGAGTCTGCAGAGTCACTTAAGATTCTGGGGCTGGTGAGAAAGACAAAATCTGGAAGGGGGAAAGCTATGGTATTTCCATTCCAGGCACTATGGGAAGGGCTGAGAGCAAAGAAAGGCTTTCCGTAGAGGGTTGTGCGGAAGTCATCTTTGCTCCACCCACAGATCTAGTCCCCTGGGTCCCCTCTCCCCCACTGTGACCCTGCACTAAGGAGAATGTCCAGAGAAATGGCATAAATGGCGATAGGAGAGGGAGCCACATGCAATCCAGCTGTTTCCTCATTGGGCAGAGGCCCACAGGTGCAAGACAAAATAGGATGACCTCACAAAGAAAACAGTTTTGATTTTGAAATATGGAGCCTGGTATGTTCCTGAGAGCTTTCCTCGGGGACTCAATTCTCTTTCTTACTGGGCCTAGGTGGTGCGAACCTGTTTGTGGGCGGTGTCAAACACTAATCTCTGGTGCCCGTATAAACTGGGCTGGATTGGAGACAATGTTTAGATTCCTCCCTTTAACCAAGTTGATAGGGAGGGAAGATAGAAGTTATATAATGAGAAGCTGGGGGAGGGAGCCGTTATTTTCCTCATTCTGCAAATAAAGAGAGCAAAGATGCCGAAGGTTAAATCATCCCTAATAGCCTTAAGTTGGCAAGTCTTGGAGCTGGGATTTGGAACTATGTCATTCGGGACCCACAGCCCAAGTTCCTTCCAGTTACGGCGTGCAGAGACCCACTCTCTCCTCCCCACCCTCCTCTTGCTACAGCAATTCATGTGCCCAGATTGTAGTGGAACAGATGGCTGCCCAGCTTGAACCTGCGTTCCCCAGCTTCCCCAGTAGCTGAATTGTATCTATGAGAGTAAATTATGGTTGATGCCACCAAAGCCACTGTGATGCTTGCTGCTGTGGTAGCCAATTTGTCCCAAAAGGATTAGCTGTGAATTCTCTGGCTTCTTTCCCCCCTTCCCTTGGTTCCAGCTGCAGATAATCCATTCCGGTCTCTTAGACAGGTGAGAAACAGGCATGCTCTTCTATCAGGGACTGGTGACACGGGCCTGTGAGCCTCCTTAAGAGGCCGAGGCAGGAGAATCACAGGTCAGGTCCACCTGAGTGACAGAGTGACTTCAAGAACACTTGAGAAGGTTAGTGAGATTTTGGTTTAAAATAAAAGGAAGGGTGGAGCTATATCTCAGTGGTAAGGTTTTTATTTACTTCACATGGCAGAGGTCTCAAGTTCAACTCCAAGTACAGAAAATAAGAAGAAAAAATATGGAAAAACTGTATTTTTCTCTTCTAAAACCACTGTACTTCCTAGGGCTCTTAGGTGATGCCCTAACTTACACATATTATAATGTTTCTTCAAGAATTTTACCATTTTATGCAAATCCCTCTTAAAACTTAATATTTTTCATAGTTTGGTGTAAATATATGTACATACATTAAATAAAGGAACATTGGTGAGAAAATTTAGCCATTTCTATGTATCTTATTTTATTCTCTATTAACGGTGCTGTTTTATGAATATTCAAGTTAAACAAAAATCATTCAGAAATGTTGATTTACCTGTGTCTTAGGTAGACTTAAGAGACCTGAATTTTAAAAACTCTACTTTCAGATAGAGTACCAACAAATCCAGCCCACAGCGCCTTTGAATACAGAAGTTTCCTGAAGCACAGTGACACCTGTTCGTTTAGATTTCAGCCCTGTTTTCATGGAATACACCTGAGTAGCTGAGATGAAGACTGGGTGGCCCATCCGACAAAAGTTTCACAATTCGGCCCCCACAAAAGGCCACTCCAATCCGAGGCCTTCAGTAGAAGTCAGGGAAGCTGCAGCCTTTGTGGAAAGAGGACCTTCCTTCTTGGAGGTGATACTCATGCCAACAATAGCTGTATCAGCTGCGTGAGCGCGGAAACCCACCAGGGCTTTCACAGGTGGGTTGCTGCTTGTTGTAGGGCTCCATCTTCCAAGACGGACAGTCTCCACAGCCTTCAGACTAGCTGTTACTCTTTGCAAGGGACCCCTAAGATCCTGCTTGGTACCTGTTGTCAGAGTCTAGCCGCTACCTCCTTCACCTCCCAGTCAGTTGTATGCTCTGTCCCAACAGTGTGTGGCCTCTCTGGAGGAGCTGGAGTAGAGAGACTGTGGAGTACGGAAGGCTACCTGAGTGAGGGACTCCATCTATGCGGCTGTGGGGAAGTTGTCATCTATGCTGGGGTGGCTGCTCAGAAGGCATCCACGCTCCTCCAAATAACCCACCACTCCTACTCTCTAAGTCAGACCCACAAGCTCATTGGTTCCCCAAGTTGGTCTTTGGTGGAATCACACCTTGATTTGGTGGTGGCGCCCTACAAGGACACCTAGATGTTTTATATCCTCAGGGAGACAGTTCCTGCAAACAACTCATCATTGTTTTCCTTTGGTAAAATGTCTTGTGGGAGTGAATTGTCTCTCCCAGGGCCATGACGAAAGAAGCAGAAGCAGGGCATGATATCCCATTGAGTGGGGGCCGTGTCTCTCCCTCCTGGGAGTGCCTCTGGATGCTGGCGTCTCAGATGGAGATGTCTGGAGCCTGTGTAGAACTGTTCTGGCCTTGTGCCTTACATCCGGTGACATAAACGGTTTCCCATTCCTGTTTTGGGGAGCGGATCCAGGATGAAATGAGCTCTTCAGAAGTTTGCAAGCCCAGAGGGTTTTGTGACCCCACCCACTGTATTCCTGCCTGGATGCAGATTGTGATCTCTGAAGAACCACAGTGTAGTCGGGGTACAGCTCACACCTCTTGGGCAGGGAGACCCCAGGGCTGATAGGCAGGGAGATGGGATGTAAGGGAGATGCAGTCCCCATAGCCTGAGCACCTGGACTGTGAATCTTAATAAGACTCAGAAACAGAGGAAGCAAGAGTCAAGACAGTAAATATTATTCAAACAAAGGAGAGCGCAAGGTCAGAAATGGCAAAACAGCTCTGGAAACGGCCGTCCTGCCCTCCTGGGAGGCAGCGGAGAAGGGAGCGCAGCTCGCTGTATTTCACACATGCCCTGGCCACTGTGCCCAGGGCACTGCATGCTCCAGTATGAAAGACCAGCTTATGAGGCAGTAACAAATGAGGCCATGATCACAGCGGCGGCAGCAAAGGTCAAGTTCTTGCTCATGCTGTATATCCACCATAGATCAGCTGCCGCCTTATTCCGCGCTCTGTTCACGCAGGGACCCAAACTGATGGAGGAGCCTGGGGCACAGAGGACTAGCCCCGGAAATATGTTACCCCAAAGAGCGAGGCAGAAAGATGGCAAAAGCTGAAGGATGGGGAGGAACACTGGGAAATGGCACCTTCAGGGCATGATGTGCCTATCCACATGGACACACAGCAGTTGTGCCTACTTGCATGCGACCTGCATATATGCATGCAAGGAAAGAGTGAGAGGGGCAGGAGAGGCAAATGCAGCTGAACATGGTCACAATGCATCAAGTACATGCATGGCACTATCAAAGGCTTTTAAAAGGGGGTATTGCTCAGCCGATCTTACTGTTGCTCGTGTTTCATTGGCCGAAATAGGTCACATGACCCATACCTTCTCTAGCGCACTTTCTCCCCACATCTAATGTTTAACCATGGTGCACTTCATCACATGGCGAAGGAAACAAATGCAAATATAAATTGCTTTGCCTGACAGAAATACCAAATTGGTGACCTAAGTTCTAAAATCACATTTGAATTTCATTCTCCCCGCCCCTGTTTTTGTAACTCACCACCCTAGTAACTAAGAAAATGGGGGTTTAAAATGCTTCCATAAATTATGGCATGAATAAAAATCCCCCAGCATAAGCAAGTTAGAGTAGGGCAGACTTTGCTCTAAAATGTTCTGGGGCTTGCTGATACATTAAAAAAAAAACTATTTTCTTTTATGTGTATATGGTGTGTGTGTGTGTGTGTGTGTGTGTGTGTGTGTGTGTTTAGCTGCAAGTAGAGGCCAGCAGTCAGCATCAAGTGTTCTACTCAATCACTTTTCCTTATGTGCTGAGGTGAGTTCTCTCACTGAACCTGGGCCCCAGCACCTTGGCTAGACTACATGAGCAGCAAGCTCTGGAGACACACTTGTCTCACGCCTTGCCTTCCAACACCGAGGCTACACACAGCGGTCACACCACCTGACTGTCACGTGGATGCTGGGAGGTGAGCACTATACCAAGCCATCTCCCCAGCCAAGAGCTGGTGTTTTTACTTTGTTTTACTTGAGGCAAGGTCTCATGTAGCCCAGGCTGGCCTTGATATATAGCCAAGGACAACCCTAAACTGACCTTCCCGCTTCCATCTCCTGAGTGCTGGCGTTACAGGCGTGCGTCACCCAAGCTGATCTATTTTCACAGGTGGGCTGTGTACTCCAGGCTCTCAGCTTCAGGCTTTATATACATAGTCGCCTCAACTTTACCCAAATGAAACTAACCCAGGAGAAATCTGCTGCCCCAACTCCGCAGACGCTGATGCCACATTACAGAGGGTGAAAGGACATGCCGAACCTCACACATCTAGTGAGAGAGCCCTCTGCGGCACTGTCTACTTGTCTCTAAAGTCCCTTCCGGGTCTCTTCCTGCACCCCAGAGGAGATGCCTGCGGGCTGTCAGTGTAGGGGAGAAGATGAGGCAGTGGAGAACAGCTGGGATGGTGGTCTGCGGTGTTACAGCTTAGCATGCGCTTTGATCCCATTGTGATTTGAAGTGCCAATCGATCCTGCTGTGACATTACATACTACGGCACTAAAAGACGCTGGAACCCCAGACATAATTATATAAGGACCTTTCCCAGGAGATGCGGGCAGCAATATCACGGAAAGTCCTCCTGAGTCCATGATAAACAAGCTTTAGTTTAAATGTAACTCTAGTTTTGTTTTCTTCTTTATCCTGCTGGGTTCACAGTGAAGTAGAGCCATACACTCAACCAATGTAAAGAGTCGAATTCCATCTAAACAGGAAATCTATGCGGACCTAGCTGAGCTTGCATATACATGCATCAAGGTTGGCATGCTGGAAACAGGCTGCATTTAGACCCTGCCCCTGCCTTCTGCCTTAACAGTTCAGAAGTGTAGCGATAAGGCCACATCACCCGACATTCCCTTTCATATAAAAATGAGCACTGTTGGTTCTACAGGGTGCTTCTTTGGGAAGGATGAGTGAGGTGCACTGAGCATGGTGGGCGGGAATGAGCGTTGCCTGTATCTGTATCTTTTGAAAGATGTATGGCTTGGTTAGGGTGTTGGCGGCTCAAGGCAGAGACATCCTTGAAGCTATTTCTCCATCTGACCAGCCTTGTAAGCCAGAAGTCTGAGGGCTAGCATGGAAATCTTCAGAATTCATTGGCTGCTTCCAACTCTGGCTACTCTTCATATCTGCTGTCTTAGACAGGGCTTTGAATGTTTTGATAAAACACCATGACCAAAAGCGACCTGGGAAGTCAAGGGTTTATTTGATCTTATACTTCCAGGTTACACTCCATTGCTGAGGGAAATCAGGGCAGGATCTCAAGCAGGAAGCTGGAGGCAGCAACTGAGGCAGGGGCTGTGGAGGAACACTGTCTACTGGCTTGCAGCCCTTCTTATACCACCCAGAATTACCAGCCTGGGGTAGAACCTCCCTCAGTGGGTTAGTCCCTGTCATATCAATCAAGAAAACAAAAACCACCACAGACTTTCCTATAGGTCAATTCAATAGAGGCATTTTCTCAATTGGGTCTCTTATTGCAAAGGACTCTGGCTTGTGTCAAGTTGATGTAAAACTAGCCAGCATACCTGCTGGTTTCCTGCATCCCTGGCCTGTCCCTTTCCCCTTATCCTCCCCATCCCTGTTCTTCTTCAGGGCTGAGTTTCACATGGAACATCTCTGCTGTGGCACGATAGTGTGTGTTGAGCCAGACTACCCTCCCTAGAGAAGCCCCCATTATCCACAGCTTCAGTTACCCATGGCCACCTGTGTTCCAGGTTCCATGACTGCACTAGGAGCCTCAGCGTGTTTCCCCAATGGACAGTGAGAAGCCACTGCATTGTAAGGGTCTCCCCAGGATCCTCTGCCTCTGTTGACATTTCCTCCAAGCTGTGACAGCTAAAGATGCTTCAAGACAAGGTTGGATGGGTGGAATAATGTCCCCTGGTTGAAATGCACAGATTTTACCCCATCGCTCTTTCTCGAAAGTCTTGTTTCATTGGCCCCACCATTTCTCAGTGAGATCCGTTTGTAGGGAGCCTCCAATCTTGCCCATGACTACATTTTAAGAGTGGACACCAGGTCTAGAGTCATGGGGCTAAATAACAAAGAAAATGAAGCATTCACAGTCTTTCTTGGCTTGAAGGCATGGACAGTTTCCCTTTACGGAGTGACCTAGAAACATACCTTCTGCCTTCACTTCATGTGAAAAGGAGATTCTTCCCACATGCATCTCTACAACCTGCTACCAGAGATCACTCCTTAGAGGACGCAGTCAATACTACTTCCGGGATGTGGGGCATTGCAGGAGAAATGTGAGTTGGGATTTCTTTTGCCTCTAAGATTTGGCTCAGCACCAAGCCCCTAGAAATGAGAGCAGCCATTCTCAGTGCCTGGATTTGTCCCCCTTGCTTCTACTCCCTTGGCCACCCAACAGTGTTTTCATTCCTACACATAATCTCAGAAAGGATTTCTAGGGAAATGACCTACAGCTCCCTAAAGTCCCGAGGAATGACACCTGAGGGTCTCCTCTGAAAGACTTCACATTCATTAACTAAAACCTCTTATTAGGTTATGTTCCCTGAAATGCATTTGACAGTAAATGAAGTAGAAAAGATGGCAGCTAGAGGAAAAAATAAAATTAAAGTCTGTCAGACTTTGGTGGCAGAACCAGGAGGTATTAAAAAAAAAAGCAGGAACCTGAGGAGCCACCAAAAGATCAGCACCCCACAGAGTGAGTATGTTATGGCTGGGCACCCTGCCTCAGATCAGAGCTAGCTACAAAGCGAAATTCATGCCTAGCTCTCTGTGCAGATCCTATGACCAGCTAGACGAGATTCTCGTCAGGGCAAAAGCAGCAGGGATATGGAGCTGACTGGCAGCTATGTGAAGCAGAGATCAGAGGAGGAAAAAGGAAAGGCATGTTCAAAAATATTTAGACTACTTTAGACACCTTCTCCATTGCAGTCGGATTACAATTTCATCCAAACCCCACTTGAACACTCAGGAGGTGAAACTAAGTGGAAGGCAGTTTGCTGAGTGGGTACAGGACCCCTCTGCCAGCACTGGGCTGGAAATGACCTCTTGGGATGCTGAGCTGTTGCTGTGCCTCGGCATCTGCCAGCGGCTCCCTATATTAGGGTTCACAGGGAGGGCTGGCAGAGTTAGGTGGAAAACTGGTGTGTCCCTCTGAGAGCCAAGAGCATCATTTGCTTCATCCGGCCTGGTCCAGCCTTCGCGAAATCGGCCAAACCTGTTTTCTTCCCAGTGATGAAGCCCCAACTGCAAGAATTTCTTATGTTCTCACAAAAAGGGAAGGAAACAGCTGGTAAATGCTTCACAGATGGCGGAGCTCTTGGCATCTCTCTCCAGAGAGGGCCACCCATGCAGATGGCTCATTATTTTAACATTTGGATTTTCATCTTATTAAAACATCTTTTTTTTTCTCTCTTGGTTTTATTTAGCATCATAAATTCTCTTACACTTTAGCGAGCGACTGAGCGATTTGAGGCCGTGTGCTCTAAGCAACATCCTTTGGCTGCGACATAAATGGGTAGCATCGTGATTCCCAGCTTTGATCTCAATGTGATAGGTTTCAATCTGATTAAAAATTCCATCGAAAAGGGAAAGCTCAGGGTAGTGAATTTATCAAGCAAAAAAAAAAAAAAAAGTCCACATACTAAGCTGAATTATTCAGCAGAACGATAAACCGAGTGAAATTGGGGGAAATCGTTTTATTCGATGCATAAAGTCCCTATTACCATGCAATATGCATATATAAAAATAGAATCATGCATGAGGGTGTGAACCCACAAACACACCCTTTCTGCAAACAGAGAGAGACTTGGTAGTATGAGGCGAAACAGCCAAAATCAAAACCAAGCCAAGCCAAGCCTTGGTGGGGTAGCTAGGAAAGGCCAAGATTTCAAAGGCTAGCTCTCCACCCACCCACTCAGATGGGACTGGAACCTTCTCTCTCAGCAGTTGCTTCTTCTGCAGGCATGGGAGCACAGTCGTGTGGCTGTGGAGGTAGAAACTGTGGGCCATGGATGCTCTATTTGGAAGAAGAGGCCTTAGGGGTTAACCTCTCCAAATACTGATTCCAAGGAGTGGGGAAAGTTGTGGTCACCTCAGCATCTTTGCTGCACTGGAATGGGGGTTGAAATGTAAGTGACAGAGCAATGTAATAAGGACAAACCAATCTATTTAATGCGATGTGAGATGCCGGCCTAAATACAGGCTCTGTCATTCTGCTGTCCCTGATGGGTCTTATGGAGCGAGGCCTGGGCATGCCACATAGTAAATGTTTATTAAGAAATGGTACACAGTGTGCATTATGGACCCATGGAGCTCGGAGATGGCTCACTTTGGGGGTCATATGTAAATCCCCGCAATGCTGAGAGACTGTTAATGGCTGCCAACACCAAGGATGTATCGGTTGATAATATACATAGGTGTCATAAATGGGGCTCTGCTCCTAAGTTCCAGTCACTTCTGGTACCTCTGGCCCAAAGCATTAGTTCGTTCGATGTATTCTGCAAACCCTTGGCTTTTCCATTCGATGGAGAAAGCGAGACTGGAGATGCAGAAAGTTAGTTTCACACACAGAAAGCTGAAAGGGTGGTGCCAAGGATGCCTGGCAGGAAATCCAGCTAGGAGTTGGGGGAGAAATGAAAAGCAGGGAGTTTGGATTTATATATGCTGTTTCTCAGGTTCCGTTAACCTTGCTTTTTTTTTTTTTTTTGAGACAGATTCTCTTACTGACCTAGAGTTCACAAGGTAGGCTAGGCTGGCTGTCCATTGAGCCCCATGGATCTTCAAGCTCCCCACCTCCCCAGTGCTGGGATCATAGGTGCATTCCTCTACATCTGGCTATTTTCATGTGGGCTCTGGGGCTCGAGCTCAGGTCCTCATGCTTCTCGGGTAAGCCCTCTAACCAACTGAGCCATCTCCCTAGAATTGTTTGTTCATTTTTTTCTTTTCCTTTTTTTTTTTGGTGTGTGTGTGTGTGTGTATGTGCGCGCGCGCATGTGTGTGTGGTGTGTGTGTGTGTGTGTTGTACATGTGGGCAGGGCACACCTGTATGTGAGTGAGTTTATGTATGTCAAGGCCTGAGGTTGATAACAGCAGTCACCTTCCGAGGCTCTTCTTCCTTACCCACTCAGGCAGGGTTTCTCTCAGGCAAACTCTGAACTCATTGGTACGGCTGGTCTTGCTAGCCAGCTTGCTTGGGGAATCCCCAGCCTCTACCTCCTGAGGTTGGCATCACGAGGCTGCTGCCATGCCCACCCAACATTTAGGTTTTGGGAACCTGAGCTTCTGTCCTCATATTTGTGTGGCAGATGGTTTAACCAGTCGTTCCTCTCCCAAGTCCTGTTTTTGTCTTTTATTGAACGTAATTTTCTACTAAACAAATGGCTTCGAGGGGTTACCCATTGCTTCATGGTTGTGGTACCTGTAGCATAAATTATAAACACATAATCATAGGGCCAGAGGGACTTCAGAGGGAGGCCCTGTTTGTCACCCTTCGTCTCCAGGTTAATACGCTTTGATCACCCTAAAGAAGCAGCCCTCAGAGCTGGTTCTTGGTCTAGCTGCAGCAGCAGCACCACCGAGGCCCCATCCAGCCTTCTGCATCTGAAACTTTTACTTGAGGAGGCACAACTGCCACCTAGGTTTTAACGAGCCCTCCAGGTGACTCTGATGCACGCTCCAGTTTGAGAGCCACCGCTCTAAGGCATAACAGTTTGTCACTCCACCAGTGCCCAGAAATCTTTTGGGTGACAGACATCAAGTGTGATTCCTGAGAAATCCTGGCAGCAGAATTCATTTGTCTGTTTAACTGCATGCAAAACGCTTGTCAAGACAGATTCCAGGGGCGCTTTCAGCTCAGGCTCCCGGATCCCGCAGTCGCTCCCGCCATCCATCTCGTTGGAGACTGTGTGTCTTCCAGGCAAGCTCCACACAGAAGCAATGCTCCAAGCTTCCCACTCCCCCACCCCCGTCCCCTTCTACCTGATATTGGCAAATAAGACAGAAATGCTGCACCCTGCTTTCTGCTTCCAACGAGAAAGACTGACACATTTCATTGCGTTCGTCACGGGGTCTAAGACGCCACGTGGGAGAAAATAATCCCACTTAGCAAAAACATTTCGCTGTACCTTTGAGTCAGAATGGAGAGGTAGAGAAAAGAAATGTTCCGGAGAAAATTGCAAGGCACTTGGTTGTGTTTTCAAAAGTGTGGTGACTCTTCAGCCCGATTCTGGTGTCGGTGGCTGGAAACCCTGTGTCCCCGAAGTGTATAGTATAGGCAGGCAGCAGCGATACATTGGCCCCCTGTGAAATAGCAAAAGACGCAAAGGAGAAACGAGTTCCTGTGGTGCAGATGAGCTCCTTAAACCCCTCCATCCGAGCAAGCGCACCTCCTTCTCCCTGTGCGCGCTGAAAAACCGTTTGAATAATGCACGCCATTCAGTTGCATTGTGCACCCTGAAAGCCATTTAATGAAGGTAGACAGGCCTCTGAGAGGTGCAGCTTTTGACTAACAGAGACATTCTTACGGTTGGGGGCATCTTCCTCCAACATGGAAGGCAAGGTTTCCTCTGTGAGCAGAAGGAAGGGTCAATGGGATGGAAGGGAAGCTGTGCTGGGTTGGGTGCGATCTCTTCTAGGCGACTGTCACCCTAGGCAGAGTGTGTAACGAACAGGCGTGAGTCAATCACAAGTCGGCAGGTCAAGCCATCGACTTTGCTTGTACTATTGAAGTGACTTTCTCTTCCGGATTGATCATCAATTAGTGGAGGCGTCCAAATCCAGCCTTCCTGTTGAACAGTTAACAATCTATATAATCTGTTGTTTAACAAGTGAAGGGCACGCCTACCTAAAGGATAAGTTAATGAATATTTATGAAAGCCCTTAGGCAATATCTATGTATATTATGTGTATATGTGCACAGAGATAGAGTTTTAATAGGGTGGGTGGGTATGTCTGAGGAGATTGGCTTGTTACATGCAATACATTTGATTGAGACAAAAATTCTAGGAAAGGATGTTTGGGACAAGGCATAGCGTTTCATGGATTTAAGTGGCACAGGCGTATATAACCCCAGATACTTGGGAGGCTGAGACAAGAAGCTCAAGAGTTCAATGCCAGCCTGGGAAACTTAGTAAGACTACCGCAAAATCATAAAAATAAGTAAATAGGGAAATAAATAGAAAAAAGGTCTGGGGATTCATCTCACTGAGGGGTACTTGGCGAGCATACAAGGACATGTTCATCAGGCAGTTTGGGGTCGGGGGTTAGGGAGCCACAAGAGCTTTTCGGTACCTGTGGACTCAGTTCCACTCCAATGCTTCTCCTGGACCAGTCCTTCCTAGCCCTCAGTCTCCTTCTCAGGAACGCGAATTCTCCGTTCTGTGTCAAGCATTGTATTGTGCAGAGCGCTGGCTCCATGCTGGACAGAGGGCAAGCCTGAAGATAAATGGTAGCGGATACACTTATTATTTTGTCTGGAATGACAGGTGTCATGGCCATAATGAACAGGTAGCACAGCGTTTAAAGATCCATCGGGAAAACCATTGAAACAGTGTGACCTGTGGTCTTCTTTCAAATACTATCGGTCTCAACTCCCATAGAGCTACAGAGGTTTGCAGGGTAGGGATGGCTTTGGCCCAAATAAAAGCGTGTGTGACTATTATAATGCACTGAGTAGATTTTTTTCTATGTGTGCATGTGAGCACATGTCTATGTGGGTGCACATCCATGAAGGTGTATGTGGAGGCCAGAAGTTAACCTTGGATGTCATTCTTCATGCGCTATCTACATTGTATTCAGAGACAGTGTCTCATTGGCCTGGGAGTAGCCAATGAGGCTAGGCTGTCTGGCTGTTCAGCCTCAGGGATTCACCCACCTCTACCTCCCCACTACTGGAATTACAAGCACGCATCGCCACATCTGGGTTATTTTATGCGAGTTCTGGGGAATCACTCCTGGTCTCATGCTCAGAATGCAACAAGCACTTTACCAAGTGAGCCACCGCCACAGCCTCTGGATGAAGCTAAGCGCTTCAGTTTCTGGAGTCACTAATCATGACACTGGTGACAGCCATCACAACAGCTCCTGATGGTAAGGGACGGGCATCACCACCGTAAAGTGGGACACAAACCAACGGGGCAGCTGCTATCATTGCTCCCATTTTACAGGAACGGAAATCAAGATGCAGGGAGAAGACATGGCTTTCCCACCATCCCATAGCAAGGGCCAAAGCCAGGGTCCTAACCTTAGCCTAAAGTCCCTTGAACAGAGCAAGAGCTGTTCACCTCAGCAACATGATTCCTGGCTGATGAACTCCATTTGCAGACACAAGCAAATCTGACTTACAAGAGGAGTTACAAACCCGTCAAGGAGAAGCTGCCTGTTTCTCTTCCATCTTAGCATCTGTGCTCCAATAACAATGGGCACACAGGAAAGGCTCCTCCCAGGAAGGTCCTCTTCTAATCGTTAGCTTCAGACTCCTTGCAAGTTTATTTGGATTTATTGTTTCATATCTGGCTGCCTGTGTGTTCTGATCTCTCGGCAGCAGAGTGCATTCCCTGCAAATGTCCCCTGGGTACCTAATCTCATTTCCCTTCTCCTCGGGTCCCGTTTTCATGGGCTTTGCGGGGTGTTGGCTTTCTGCATACATTTTTACTTCGTCACGCTAATCTGCATGGTTGTGAACAGGCTTCGCGGCTCAAGAATGTGTTTTGGCCAGTGGATCCTGATGGAATGCACTCAGGTCAAGTAGAGAAATGAGTGGATTCTGAACCACGTGTGAAACTTCAGGCTGTCCAAATAGAAGCCCCATCTCTTCCAGGCATGTGTCTGTGTGAAGACCGGAGAACAACCTGGATTCTTGTTCCTCGGGACCAGTCTACCTTTTGATCTGAGACAGGGTCGCTCATTGGGCTGGTGCTCCATGATCCAGCAAGACTAACTGGCCCTGGGACCCCAGGGGTCTGACTGCACTGAGATTACAATCATTATAGTGATTACAGTCACTCACCAGTTTTTATTTCTTAACATGGGCGCTGGGAATCAAACTCAGGGCCTTATGCTTATGTGGTGAGTGCTTTGCCAATTAAGCCATCTTTCCTGCCTTAGAAAGTCCATCTTAGTAGATGGGACCAGCAACCAGTGGAGAGACTCATTCTGTGTAGTGAGTTCCAGGGACTTTGAGACAGGCTTGTTCTGCCTCATCCTCTTAATTTCTTAGCTGTTTGCTCCTTTCTGGGGTGAGTCTCCCTCGTGTGGATATTAAGGGTGTCCACAGAACCGAGAGCTTTGTGTTTACTTATTCCTAGGCAACAGAAGTCAGAAGTCTAACTCGAGATAAATGAGCAAACCAACAAAAATCGCAGGCATTGATTTCCGTGTGTGTTAATGAACCTGTGTCTGACCCAACGCCAGTCATGGGATTCCTGAAGCAGTCATTCCAAAGAGGAGGATGGAATGTACAGTTGGCTCAACCTTTGAGTCAAGGATCAACAAATGTACTTAGTAAAGGAAAAGATGGGAGTATTTTAAGTTTTGGGAGCCCGAGATCTGTATCATAACTTCCCAGCATAGCTGTGGTTTTCTGGAAGCTGCTAAAGGCTAGTCGAAGGTTCATGAGTGTGTCCCTAATTCACCCCAGGCCACTCTTGCCAGCTGTGGCCTCACACTGGGGAAGGCCCTGCCATTCTTGGAGACACCTCTGATGATACCAGTATCTCCAATACCTGAGTAAAGCTTGGGTCTCAGGTGGCCCTGCCTGGCCAAAGAAGCTCAAGGTCATTACCAACAAGCGATGCACGGAATTGTAGCTGCTCGGGGTGGGGAGATAGCTCACTGTGTAACGTGTTTGCTGTACACAGTGTGAGGAACAGACCAGATCCTCAGCGCCGATGTCAGTGCTGGAGTGTGTGACAGCCGTCTGTAATTCCCATCCTGGAGAGGCAGAGAAAGGGGGCCCTGGAGCAAGCTGGGTAGCTAGACTAACCCAGTCCAGCCCAGAGTTCAAGTTCAGAAACCTTAACTGGATACAATAGTCGATTGAGGGAAGACACAGCCATTCCTTTCTGGCCTCAACATACATTCATACATGTGTGTATAAACACATACACACTCAATTCCCATCTTTTTTAGGTCTCGCAAAAACATCAAAGCACATTCAAGATATAAACCAGAGCAATGCATCCCAAGGAAGGTTTCTCTTTTGTCTAATTTTGGGGGCCCTCAGTTTCCTGTCTGAGAGGCCCTAGGTGGGCATTACCCAGAGCTGCCTTTTTCCTGACTCAGGACTCTGGCCCTCCCCAGTGTCTAACAATGTGGCTGGTAAAGCTAGCATAGCCGCCTACTACCTCCTTTTCCCTCCCTCTCCCTCTCTCTCTCCCTCCATCCCCCTTTTCTCCCCTTCACTGTCCCTCTACCCTCTCCCCATTTCCCCTATCTGCTCTCTTGTCTCTCTTCTCCCTCCTGCACACGTGTGCTCTCCTTGCTCTGATCCTTGCTTGATTCTTCCTCCCTACACCATTCCAGCCGCCCTGGAACTCACTCTGTAGCCAGGATTGGCCTCCAATTTGTAGTGATTCTCCTGCCTCAGCCTCCTGAGCACTAGGATCGCAAGCAGGAGCCATCAGATCTGGACCTTTTCTCGGTTCTTGTTCTGAGATTATTTCGATGCTGACTGTTGGGGACGTCCTGGGATTGAGTGATGAGTCACTGACATGCCAACATGTCTGCTCCTTGTTCAAGGTGCAGGCAGAGAGTCCACGGTGCACCATTAATAGGTTTGGGATATTTGTGGTCTCTTTAGGAGGGTGGAAGGAAGAGAAATGAATGGTAGACTTTCACCTGAGTCCAGAAAATTTCATCTCATTCAAAAACCAAAAATGATATCCTGAAGGCCACGCAACAAATGGTGGCGTTTGTTACACTCAAAGTAGGTACACCTTGGTGTCTCGCTGCACATTTGAGAGCCTTCATATGTAGAGACGAGAGTGATTAAATCACGGGAAGAAAAGATGTCTGTGAGAGTGATTTGTTCAGTTTAACCCACTAAACAGCAACTCTCCAACAGGAATGGCCAGGAAATTCTCTGGAATCCTCGTTAGAGGCCATCAGGCCTGGAGACCTCCCAGAATCTTTCATTCAGTAAGACACAGGTCATCTCAGCAATGGGTATCTCTGACCAATTCTCTGGTCATGTTGACATTGTTAGTTCAAGAGCTGTACCCTAAGCACCAACAAGGCTCCTGTGAGATCCCTGTGGTCAGAAACAATGTGCACCTCCCTGGATTTGGGGCTGTCTCCTTGATTCCTAGCACTGGAAAGTCCAGTGACTGGATATGAGCTGCATCCGCAGGCTCCACCATTGGGGAAAGTGAACACCACGCCCAGAGGGATTGGGGGCGCCTAATGCTTTCATCATAGAATCTTCTTCGCAGAGTAAGGGCAGTGGGCTTCATGGAGCACAGGGGAGATTCCGAGAAAAGAGATTTGATGTGAAATCTCAAGGACCAGGACCTCATCTGTTTTTCTTCCTTTCTGCTCCTAGTTCCTAGCCTGACGGGAGGCTCCCAATCTCCACTCAAAGAAGACTGGTTATGTGAATAAGCAGAATGTTTGCCTGGCACCCCTATGTGGGCTAGATGGTTGCACTGTCCCAAAATGTGCACGCTGGATTTAATTCTCAGTGTGATAGTGGGATGAGTTTGAGGGCCTTGGAGAGTTGATTGAGTTATAATGGAGACCTGAGGGACAGGGTGTATCTTAGTTTCTTTCCCTGTTGCTATAATTAGATGCCCTGGTAAACCCATTTAAGGGGGAAGGATTTATCTTAGCTCACACTTCCTGGTGGGAAAATCAAGGTTGTGGGAGCTTGGAGCAGTTGTGCGAGTCACATCCACACCCAGAAACAGAGCGCAGTGACCACGTGCTAGTCCACAGCTCCTTGTCTCCATCCATACCTCCAGGATGCTCTGTCGGGGGGGGGTGATCCTGTCCACAACAAAGATGGGACTTCCCAAATCATCTAACACCATCAAGATAACCCCCAGGAGAGTGTCCAAAGGTCCATCCTCCTGACGGTGGACTCCGTTCAGCTTTCAGTTAGCAGCACAGAAGCCAAAGCTGGCGGTGGAACAGGCCCGGAATCTTAGCTACCCAAAAGGTTGAGGCAGAAGGATCACAAGTTGAAGGCTTGACTGGGTTACAGAGTGAGTTCAAGGCCAACCCACCCAACTTAGCAATATGCCCAATTCAAAATAAAAAGGCTTGGGGTACAGTTTAGTGGCAGGGCACTTGCCTGGCATACACTAGGTCTGGGTTCAAATCTTCAAACAATACGCAAATAGCCATGACCCGGGAGCTAGTAAGACTCTTCCACATGTGAGGATACAGTGGGAAGGGTTTCTAAGGCAACCACAAAGGGGAGCTTGAACCAGCCACCCAGATCAATAGCTTTGTGACCGTGGACTTCCCAGAACTGCCTGCCATGTGTTTCCCTCACTGAAAAGCTTGTGTGACTGTTCCTTTCTGTCCAAGCTGCTTCCACATGACATCATCAAGGTGACCCGATATGTGTCTCTCTGTCCCTTCAGATCTGGAACCTGCTCTTACCGTGGCAGTGTCCATGCCTATATTAGCTTTATATGCCATGTCACCTCCTTCTTCTCGTACATTTCCTAGCTGGGTCTGAAAGACAAGGCCGTAGGCAGCTTCTAGCAAGGGGTGAGAAGTCAGCTGGAGTGGCAGAGGTGACAGGGGAAGCCCTTGGTCGTGCTGAGCCATAAAGGCTGACTAGGGGAGGGGATAAGTCACCAGGTGACGATCTAGGGATAAGAGATATTGCTGTATTACTGAATTACAGGCGTCCCGGTTTTTCTTAGGAATATCCTGGGTGCTGGCCTGATGAAGCGTTTCTTTAGCACCATTTAAGCCACTGGGCCGTTGAGTAGAGTTTCAAGCCAGGGCGGAAAGGGATTTGGATGGTCTGCTCAGCCTGTCATCTATAAGCCCAGGGTGTTTGTTTTCTTAATCACTGCAGAGCTTATGAATCATTGATTCCACTTGCTTTGAGATAGTCAGCTGACAGCTCCCTTTTCCAGGTTGAACTCCCGACTTTCTCTCAAGTTCTTCGGTGCTTTTCTATTCAATGAAGACAATGTATGACCACTTCAAGCAACAGTGCACACAAAGTGGAAAATCAAAACATTGACCTTTCAGTGTTGATGTGCTCAAAATTCTCTTAGCATCTTCTCTCTCTCTCTCTCTCTCTCTCTCTCTCTCTCTCTCTCTCTCTCTTTCTCTCTCTCTGTCTTACTGAGAGTCTGAGACAGGAAGATCTTAAGTTCAAGGCCACCCTGAGCAAGTTCGTGAGAATCTATCTCAAAATAAAAGATAGAGAGGAACATGGGGAGCTGGGTCGCAGCTCAGTGCTAGTCTTCCTGGCAGGTCTGAGGCCCTGGGGGGTTCAATTCCTAGCACTAAAAATATACACAAATAGCTCCCCAGTGGCACAATGCCAAACACTGTTTGGAGCCACCTCCTCCCATCTTCACTGTGGCATTCCATGGAAAGACCTGCCGCGGGATTACTCTAGTAGGCAGACTTGCGTCCCATTCTCCGTTACTCCCCACATATCAGATGTGTGCCCTAGCAATGACACTGGCATTGCTTGGAAACAGTTTAGTTTACTAGGCTTAGGTTCTGGACATCTTTGCATGCTCTGCATCCCCCAGCTCTTCAGCTCGCTTCTTCTTCTTCCCTCTCTGATGAACTGAGTCTCCCCAGAGCTATGTGCAGGCACAGCTCAAGGAAGTATTTAACACAACAGCTTCCACTGGCTCTTTGGGAAGGAAACAGGAGACTGGTTCTTGCCTGCATGCACTTCTGCACCAAGCATTCAGCAAGCCTTTAAGAAGAGCCAACTATTCTACCTGTAGGTGTTTGAGGTGGTCTCTCTCTCTCTTTTTTTAATGGGTAAATCTTTATTGGGAGGAAATAGAAAGTAACAAGCAAAAAAGAAAAACAGACTGTGGCAGAGACAGAAAGACAGCAGAAAGACAGCGCTGTGCACAGGAGAAGACAAGGAAGATGTAACAGGGTGAGCGCTTTGGGTGGGTAGGAAGAAACCAACATGGCTCCTAGAAGGAAGAGATGAGGCCACAAAGCTAGAGCTGGACATAGCAGGAAGTCAGGGAAGGTGGTGTGAGGCAGTTTCTAGACAGGAGTATGGGGCATGCTGGGTAGGACTTCTCACACTATGGAAAGAAACTGTGTTTTATTAGGGGTTCTGGGAAATCCGAAGTGATAGAAGCAGCTGGTGCCCAGATTTGCTCAGACTTTGGAACTCTCTGCTAGGGAGCAAAGTTGGGCTTGAAGGCCAGAGAGCAGGAGCTGCTGGTGGGCAGGACACAGTGTCTTCACCCCAGAGCACAAAACCCAAGAGGCCATACAAGAACACGCCATGTCTCAGAGAGAAATACCACCAGACTCAGAAAACCATGGAGCAGCCAGCCTCCAGAGACCGGCCAGGAGAGCATTATTAACAGACATTATTCATTAGTAGTATAATATTTATATTGTTAATTATTGATATTAATATTAACAAAGATAACATCTAATCTTCCCAGCAAGGCAACGACCTCCTGGGTAGCTGTCACAGGTCAAAGAAAAGCATGCAGTGGCAGTGTAGGATATTGACTTTATAGAGATCTCTGCCTTTCATAGGTTTTATCCCAGGGTAGCAAAGGCCCCCAAGGTCAACTCTAACCACTCATCATCACCATCATCATCATCACCATCATCATCAATCTCTCTTTCTCTGGCTTTAAAGAAACAAACCAGGGTCTCCCAGAGATCTCTAACCTCTTTGAGGGAGGAAACAACCTTCATAGATTTAAGCTATCTGTGCTGTAAAGGGGATGTCAACACCAGACTTATTTCCTTCAAAGTCTTGCCGGGTTATCTGCTATGCTGTCTGGAACCACAGCATCCAGCAGCTGGGATTTGTTTAGTGAAGGACCTCCTCGCGTACACACCAGCAGTCAGAATGACCAAGCGGAAGAGTGAACGAGCGCTGTGCTCAGGTCTCAGCACAGAAGGGATGGAGCCCTGACTGGATGCCTGGCATTGCTTGGGAAGAGAAGGCAAAGCCCTTCTGAGGCTCTCTCTAAACCACCTGGCAAGAACACTCCATACCAAGTTGCCAAGGTGTTTTCCACTCTGCATGTCCTGAGCTTGCTGCGGTGACTCATGGTTAGAGAGAGAACTGCTGGCCTTGGCTAATCATTTATTCACCCAAAATTCACCTTTTCCCTGATTAGATGGAGTAGTGTGGCTATTTCCAGGGCTGGAAATTGAGTGGAGCAGAAAGATAATTAGAGGATTTTGGAAAAGATCTTAGAAGTGAAAAATAGAAGGTGTTAAACGGTATTTAATACTCTAAGGTTTCGGGCAGTGTTCTCTGGAATCCTCGAGAACAATAACAATGGAAATAATACTTGAGTGCTTACTAGGGGCTGCATACTGCCCAAGATATGAATTTATCATGTGCTTAAGACCATCGAAGATGGTCTCACACTCCAGGGGAGGAAGAGAGAGAAACAAGAACTGGAGATGCAATAGTTTCCAGTCCTGGAAACCTCAGGGAGAACGTTAGGGGAAGAAGGGCCATGGAAATTACCCTGAGGTCACATGACATTTTGTTGGGACCTGTCAGGTAAAAGCCAGGTGAGGAAGGATGTAGACAAGGTGTGCTGCCAAAGGGCTGGTGCCAACGGTACAGGGAGGAGCCGAGCGACTCACCTAGACTCTTGCCCAACTTCTTGGGAAGTCCTGGATGAGGATAGGAATTTCATCAGATATGCAAGACAAAAAGAAAATCTCTTGGCTTGAATCATCCAACTTAGGTAGCTGGGGCAGAGTGAACTCAGGTGATGTTAATTGAACTCAGAGAACCTGCTCTGTGCTCAAAGTCAGGGAGAGCTTTGCCCAGCACGAATGGGCCATGCTGGCAATTTGGGGCTCAAGATTTAACCCTGGTTCCTATCAACCTTTAACCCTCAGTTCATTTCCTCTCTTTCCTCTTTACTTCCCTCATTCCTGCTCATTTTCTTCCTCTCTCCCCACTTTCTCCTACCTCTGTGTGCATTTGGATCTATGCATTTATGAGTGGGGGGTGCCCGCCAGCACAGGAGTCAGGTTCCTTGGGGTTAGGAGTTACAGGTGGATGTGAGCTGCCCCATATATGTGCTAAAATTCCAACTCCATTCCTCTGAAAGAGGAATAAGTGTTTTTTAACCACTCAGCCATCTCTCTATTTCCTTCCTCCCTTCTGTCCTCTTCCCTTCTCTTCTGTCCCCTTCCTTCCCCTTCCCTCCCCTCCTCTTCCCTTCCCTTCCCTTGTCTTCCCTCCTATCTTTGTTTTCCTTCCTATTTCCTTTTCTTTTTAACAGTCTCATTATCTAGCTCAGGCTAGCTTTAACTAGCAATCCTCCTGCCTCAGCCTCCCAGGTGCTAGAATTATAATTGTATGCCACCACAGCCAACCTCAGTTTGTTTCTTGACTTTCCTGGAGTCACATACACAATACCTCAAGGCAGAGTTATAGGGAATCATTAGGCAGTGTTTGGACCAGTGCCTGGCACCAAATATACCAAACCTTAACAATCATCACTGCTACTGTCATTATTATTTTGTCAACATTCTCTTTTCCTCTATATTAATAGTCTCTATTATAGAAGATTGTATTGTAGATCATTTAACATTCCATCTACCAGGGTAGACGAGGCTGTATAGAATAAGTGAACAGCTTTATAATGTAAGCATTTGCTCATCCATCTTAGTATCCACCATACATCAAAACCAAGAAGGCGATGGATAAAAAATAGCATAGTGCTTGGTTTTCGCCTCAGGAGTTGAAGTTTTGCTCTGAGGTTTTTAAGCCAGTGGATACCAGGTGAGCTGCTTAACCTCCCTGAGCCTCAGGCTTCTCACCTGAGCAGTGAGGTAGTAACAGATCACTCGCTGCTTTGAGGTGATCATAGGGCTTGATGTCTGGGGGCAGGGCCCCTGGGTCAGGAAGGATGTGTCATCCCCACGTTGCTGGGTCAACTTAGCCTCAACAGTTAAGAAGCAAGGGTTTGAAGTGGTAGGGGCTGTAAGGATAGTTGCATCAATAAGTGCTTGCCACTCAGGCCTGTAAACCTGAGTTCCAGCCACAAACCCATATGAAAAATCAAGACATGGGGCATGTACGCTTGTAATTGCAGCTCAGAGAGGAGGCAGATCTCTGGGGCTTGCTGGTCAGCAAATACAGCCTAGTCAGTCATCCCCAGGTCAGTATGAGATACTGTTTCATTATCAAAGCAGACAATCCTTGAAGAACCATACCTGAGGCCATTCTGATCTTCACAGGTATTCACACACACACACATGCGTGTATACCTGCACACACGTACATACACATGCACATATACACACGTATATGCGCGCGCGCGCGCGCACACACACACACACACACACACCCAAGAAAGAAAAGCAGAATGTGTAGAGGGCCGAGCCTAGAACTAAGTAGCCTTGTGGGGGTTGCTAAACAACCCAAGGAAGGAGCCTGTGCATCAGAGGACGAAGAAACGGCCGCTGAGAAGCGAGGCAGAAGAGCTTGCAAATGCTTTCCACGGGATGCGTACTCATGGGGCCTGGAAAATGGTTCAGTGGATGCGAGTGTTTATGGTGCAAGCATGGGCACCCGAGCTTGCACCCCCAGAACCCACAGAAAACATTTGGACCTAATACTGTACTGTGTGGGTGGAGAAAAGACCACTGGGATTTTCTAGTTGCTAAGCCTGAACATACACAGACAGCATACCAACACACATACACCCACGGGATTGGGTGGGATGGTGGGGCAGAGCATGGTCATGCAGCAGCATCTAATCTCTGCCTACAGTATCTTTCATCTTGATTAGTTGGTGAAACAAAAACATCGTATCAAAAGCTGAATAGAGCCAGGTGGCACAGGTCACCCAGTCACTGGGGAGACCGAGGTAGAAGGATTTTATGCGAAAGACTTATCTGAGTTACAGTTCAAAGGTCAAGGGAATTGACCTGGGCAACTTGGTAGGCATTCAAAAAGCTAGAGGCATAGCTCAGCCAGAGAGTGCTTGCTTAGCATTTGAGGAGGCTCTGGGTTCCATTGCTCTCCCCTGCTCCCCACACCCACAAAATAAAGATACATAAAGAAATTAAAAAGAAAGTCACAGAAGTAGCTGGTAGCTAAGGGGGATGCTGCAGAGACACGGCTGGAAAATATGTTGGAGGAAGAGCATCCCGGGCTATAGAAGGCAGAGCTCATTGAGGTTAGGATAAAATCTGAGCTTAAGCCCTCCAGAAACGAGTATCCATGATGGCTCCCACAGCCCCGCCATGAGACACTCTGCCATGCTGTTGATGCGGCCCTGGACCCACACCTAACACCCATCTTGAATTTGATTATTTAAGTGAAGGGCTAGCAGGCGGACTTACTGTTTTTCCAAGGAGCTAGGACTGGCCCCCCTGTTCTTCTCAAACGGAGTAATCATTTCCCCAACTCAGCAGTCGAGAAAGCACTTTTTTTGTTTCCCCCAATCCTCCAGTTGAACCCTCAGGCTAAGAATTTTTTTTTTTCTTTTCTGAGGCATTGTTCATGCACAGTGGCATATGATTCCATTCCAGCTATTAAGAGCACAACACCAAATCCAAGCAATTTTAGACATGTGTCAATCTCAAATGAAAAAGGGCTTTGTGCTGGCACGGGGTGTCAATGCCTGAATTAAAGAGAGGAGAATTTCCCCGAGTGAGAGCCATGCATGCTGACACAATACATTGTTAAGCCTCCATGTTACGATACAACCAATATGTTTTAATAATTTATTGGTATTTATTTAACACACAAGACTGTCATACCAAATCTGAAGGAAGAGGTCTGCACTTCTCAAAGGCTTCCTCAGAAGATTCCCCTGTGTGTGCTGAAGTCAGAGGAGAGTGTGTTGGAGACATCATTAGGAAGGCGTTCTTCTAGCCCTTCCGGGGCTCTCTGTGCAGTATTCCTGAAAGAGGCAAGGTGGCTTTCTCTTCTTTCCCCTTCTTTATTTACTGCTCTTCATCACCAATGGAATCACTGCCCTAAGAAGTAATCTCTCCCGGACACACTCCAAATCTAGACAGTTAAACTGGAGCTGTGCGGAAAGCTGCCGGAGAGAGAATCGGGGCCGATCCTTCAGGGCTGCCTTAATCACTAATTCATCTGCTTGAGCATCCTTCCATCTCATTTTACCATTATCTAATGAGGATAATGGAGACCATCAAAACCCAAAGGCTAATTATTTTTTAAAGTGAGTATTTGATAATTATTAATCAATAATAGCATCAACAGTCTCCTTAATTTTCCAGGTATTCCCTTCCCACCCTACAGATTTACATTTTAATTATTCTCGCCATCAGGGCAAATGAATCCTCCAGAATTAAGCTTTAGTTTGCAGTTTTCAAATCACAGGAGTGAGGAGAATCTACCTTCATGTACAAATAATCAGACTTATTGTAAAGAGCCTCCCATGGCACAGATGAAGAGAGCACAAACATGGCTGATGGGACACAGGGTGACATGCATGCTTCTCAAAGGCACTCCATGACACAGTCAGCTGCTGTGAATGCTCCTAGCCTTTATAGAAGTGACAGGCACCAAGGAATCCCAGGACTGACTAGAAATGTCACAATCCACTAATAGTTTCCCCATCTGCTGTCAAAGGGAGGTGTCTGCAATGAGGTGGTCCTTCAAATCTGGCTAAGACCTGTTTCCCTTAAGAGACACCCATGTAGACACGCATGCACATCCATGCGCGCGCGTGCAGAAACACACACACACACATATATAATTAATTATTACTATAAATCAAACTTGAAAACACACAGAAAGAATACTATAGGATAATAACATGTGAATGCCTCTGAAAATACTCAAGATATTACTGGAGGGGCTGAAGTTTGAGATACATGTGCGGTAGCGCTTACAGTCTAAGCTGTTCAAGTGATACATTTGTGTTTTTCTTCAGCTTCCCACCACTGTGCAAAACATCCAAGGTACCGAGCTCAGAAAGCATTCTTTCTTCTTGGCTGTGAAGGTTTCATTCATAATTGGTTGGCCCTGCTGCTTTGAGTCTATGGTGGTGAACCTTGATGGGATGAAGCTCTTCATCTCATGGCTAGAGAGTAAGAGAAAGGAAGCCATGATATCCCTCAATGTTCCCAATGATGGAAAACCTCCAACCAGCCCTGCCCCCTTTAGGAGTCTGCTACCTCTCAGTAGTAGCACTGAGCCCTGGTCGGGGCATCTATAATTCAAATTACATCACCATTGAACCTTCTGAGACCTGAATGGCAGGCCTAACACTGAGCCCACAGCACAGGAAACAGTAAGTGTTGACTGAAAGTTGTCATCTTGGTCACCATCTGCAGAAGACCAGCCCCACTTCAGCCAACTTCCCTATGTTTGGTTATATGAAGTAGAAGGAATATTGATCTGCTAGGTGTTACAGGAATTTAGTCCCAAGTAGTGGCAAAGGCCGGTCATCTTCCAACCACTGCTCGGATGAAGGGCAATCAATGCTGGTGTCTCAGGTGGACACCAGACCACTAGACAACTTTACATCCCAGAAACATTCTGCCTAGGATGTCATCTTATGGATCGTGTGCATATATATATATATTGCCTTTAAGGGATGAGTTTCTGAGGTTTTTTTCAATGATTTAGAGGAGGGGAGGGTTCCAACACAGTAACACAAAACAGCTACGTTTCAAAGCTCACATTTAGGCCGGCTAATGGGACTGAAAGGCAAAAGGAGCATTTTTAACTTTTCTTAACAATACATCTCCTTTAGAGCCACATACAAGCATGGGCTAGGAGAGAGTGATGGAGAGGCAGGTGAACTTCAAGATGTTAATTAACTCCCTTGTGCCTCCTTTACTTTTCTGTGAAATGTGGGTCGTAATGGACTTGTTGAGAAGATAAAATGAACCAAGGTGTAGAAAGCACCAAGCTTACAGTTGGGCAAGCTATTAGGAGTAAAAAGTGTGGCTGCCATTACAGTAGTATCATTATTGGTTGAAACTCGTGCTTTCTTAGTCTGTGAGGAGGTCCAGCCCACTTCAGAAAATATCTTTCATGTCATGTGCTTTAGGGACATCATTTTACTCAATGATACTTAAGTCAGACTCCCCAGGAAGTGGACTCTACCACTAAGATGGTGGCCTTGAAGGTTTATTGGGTGGTGGCCTTGGCTTTAACATCTGTGGAAAAGAAGGGAGTCAGGAAGATTGGGAAGACAGAGTTTTCTGTCATTGTGAGGATCTATGCTGATCCCGTGGAAGCCTCTGGACTGACCTGAGCCTTCAGGCTTGTCTTTAGTTGGGGCAAGAGATAATGGTCTTTCTGTTGTCCATGAATCAGTCATTAGATTCAGGTGTTATGTTGGGGAAGGGCCCTCTTCATCAGGGTTCTTCACCATACCCAGCTGAGAGGTGTCAGGATTTTTTTGTTTGTTTGTTTTTCTAGCTGTAAAAGCCAGGCCTTTCGGCCCAGGTGGTGTTCAGAATGATGGTGCGGCATAGTGTCTGCCTCGAGTCTGTTCCCGAATGCACATCCACTTTTCCTTATGAGAGTTTGATCCACAGCACTGCCAAAGACAGAGAGAAGAAAGAAGGAAGAGAGGAAGGAAGGAAGAGAGGAAGGAAGGAAGGAAGGAAGGAAGGAAGGAAGGAAGGGAAAGGAAG
This sequence comes from Ondatra zibethicus, assembly GCA_004026605.1. NCBI lineage: Eukaryota > Metazoa > Chordata > Mammalia > Rodentia > Cricetidae > Ondatra > Ondatra zibethicus. Next base: position 126,157 of record PVIU01002268.1, on the reverse strand, counting down.
GCAAGAAGAAAAGGAGGTGGGGGGGGAATGGCTACACATTTGATAGTAAATCTATCCTTGTTGTCGGTTTCTTTACATGGTGGTGGGATACATGTTTGTGTAGGTGTGCATATAGCTGTGTGTGCACCGTTGTGTGGGATTCAGAGGTCAACCCTGAGTGTCATTCCTCAGGAGCCCTCCAGTCCACTCTGGGTTTTGAGACATGGTCTCTCATTGGTCTGTAGCTCAACAATGAGGCCAGGTTGGCTAGCCAGAACACCCTTGGGGTTTGTCTGGACCACCTCCCCCATACCAGGACTTCAGGTGTGCCTCTGTGCCCTGCACATGTAAACATGGGTTCTGGGACTTGACCCCACCCTTTGCATGTTGTAATGTGCCAACTGAGCCATCTCCACAGCCAAGTTGTCTTTTCCTCTTCCTTGAGTGAGTGGCTTTAGGAGGGAAATCCAAAGATGACTTCTAAAGAAAAGATCAGTTATCAAATCGGGGTCCACCACAAAGGTCTGCATAGTATTTCCACTGTGTCTTTGAAGGTTTACATTGTATTTCGGACTCTTAATCATTAGCATATAGTTAATACCAAATACATTTGATTGCTTTGTATAATTAGAAGAGTAAGTTTGGGGACCAGAAGGTACTTGCTGTCAAGATTGATGACCCAAATCCAATTCCTACAACCCACATAGTGGAAAAAGAGATCCTCACATACCTTCTGACCTCCATAGATGGACACACACACCTACACACAGAATACGTAATGAACATACGGAGTAACGTCTGCATTCGTAAGATTTAAAGCTAAGAGTCATAGACACTAAAGAGACATCCACTCATCTACTCTTCTGTCTGTCAAGTCTGTGAGTGAAATGTAAGGGACACTACAGGCTTATTCATTCATTTAACAGAATGTGTATTGAGTTTCTGTGGTAGGTGGCTTTGCGGGTTCAGGGAATAGAAGCACCTGTAGCAAGCAGCCTTCCTGGAGTTGCTGTTCTGGTGACGAGCCAGCTGGTAAAGAAGCAGTACGTCAATATGGCAAAGGGAGGCAGGAGTAACAGCTGCAAGGAAATGGTGGTCCATGTGACGGGGAACAAGGGTGGCGCAATGGGAGGGTAATTTTCATCACTTAAAGGAGATGTTGGTTATGTTTCAAGAAACAGGGCAGGTGGTAGAGAGTAGTGATAAATGGCAAAGGACAAGGAGAGGCCAGTCCAGATGTCCTCTGAAGGCCACAGGACGTGGTTTGGCTTTTCACAAGCTAGGCTTGATGGTTGTGTGAGGATGAGTGAAAGAGGAAAGAGGACATATTTGGGGCTGTCTGTGACAGTCCCCAGAAGAGCTGGGAGTGACTTGTACTAGAGTGGTGGTCAGGGCCACCTTGAGAAGTATTCTCTTTGGATGGTAGGTGTGGCTGGTACCTGCTGCAGCTGATGGGACCTGGTGGATGGAAATGGACATGGAGGACCGTGGAAGTATTAATTACAAGTGCACTGTCTTCCCTAAGTAATTGCAGGTCTTCCAAAAACAAAAACAAATGAACAAATGAAAAAAATTCAAAAACCAAAACGCAAGAAGAATGTCTTTCTTCCAATCTTATTTACTGTCCCATGCATCTCTCTGATTAGGCACAGCGCTGGTATGCCTGGGCCACATCCCTCCTGGACTGGCTAACCTGACTGACCATGAACAGGTGCTTTTATCTTTTCTGTGGACAAATTCCCATCTGCTAGGGAAACCTTAGTTAGGCGCAGGCCAGACCTTTGAGCCTGTCTGCCTCTCTTCTGGTCTGCTGTGATATTGCCCAGGTGGAGAAAGAACACACGAAAACCAGAACTTGTCTCTGGCAGTCTTACAGCAGGCCCAGGGGCGCCTCCACAAATGACCTACGCGGAGTCAACCTTGTGAAGGGAGAGAAAGCAGTCAGAGCCCCGTCCTGCTCTCCTGGACAGTGTGATTCTGTAGAGAAGCCTCAGCTCCACTCACCATGATTCCTCTTACCCCTGATCTCTTGCTTGGAAGGGTGTTTAATTTTTCATTCTTTTCTCTTCACGTGTGGTGTGCATGCATGTTCAGATGTGTGATGCTGTGTAAATGCATACCCGTGTGTGTGTGTGTGTGTGTGTGTGTGTGTGTGTGCATGGAGGTCAGAGGTTGATACTCGGTGTCTTCTTTGTTCTACATCTTCTAATGACTCCAGAGCTGGTAAAGTCAGCCGGTCTAGATATCCAGCTAGGTAGGGGGCTCCTGTGTCTATCTCCTTGTGCTGAGATTGCTCGTGAGCTTCTTGACTTGAGTTCTGGGGAATCTGAACTCCGGTCTTCACACATCCTTCACTCACTGAACCCTCATCTTTCCCCAGCCTGGGTGGGTTTTCTTCAGCAGCAGAAAGCAGAGGCACAGCCAACAAGAATGGGCTAGAGAAACAGCACACTTCCAGAGGCTCGGTCCCAGATGCTCTGTTTTGAGATTCAATGGAGGGAAATAAATAACACAACAATCCTCATAAAGATATCCAAAGAACATTCTAGACAAGAGCTCAGTGAATAACGGACATGTGCTAAAGAAGGATGTGGCTACCTTAATTTTTTAATAAAGCATTATTGGAACAAGCTTACATACATTGTTTCACAAACTGCCAATGGTTGGTTTGCAGGCAGTAGTGGAGTTGAGGAGGTCTCTTCATGGACACATATGTTCACAGGCATTCACAGAAGTTTTCCTGACTAGATCCTTACAGGGTTTCAAATGTGTCATCCCACAGGGAGCCAAGGTCTCTGCCCAAGGTCGAGAATCTAAATGCCAGTTCTACAGCAAATCCTTCCTAATGCCATTGCCGCTGGCTCTTGGGTCACACTTTGAGCATTAAGGTTCTGGAACACTATTAAGCTTCTCAAACGGTAAGCAGATTCCAGGATAGTGCTGCCCAGTGGATCTTTCCGGGTCTCTAAACATGCCCAACAGGTACAGTGTTCGGTATGTCCCTGAACCACACACGACTATGGAACAGCCAGAGACTAGTGCAGGGAAGGGAAGTAAGACTTAACAGATTGAATTTCAATTGCTTTCTATTTAAATATGTTTTTTTCACCCCACCAGTGGCCACAGTCTGGAGCAACCTGCTTCCGGAGCAGAGGGTCTCAACCTTCCTAGTGTGAAGATCCTTTAATACAGTTCCTCATGTGTGGTGACCCCAGCCATAACATTGCTTTCATTGCTGCTTCATAACTGCAGTTTTACTGCTGTTATGAACGATAATGTAAATGTCTGTGCTTCCTGGTGGTCTTTCACATTTGACCCCAGAGAGGTCGCGACCCACAGGTTGAGAACCACTGTCCTAGACCATCAGTTCATCTATGCTGACTTGTTTCTGAGGAAAAGCCCAAAAGCGCCTGGCTGTCTGTGGTTTTCCTGCTACATTCCTTCCCCATTTTAAAAGATAGACAGGTATTAGCATTGCAGACGGGTTTAGAGGATATTAAGTCTTGGCTTGCTCAAGGGGAGGGGGGCTCAGAGATACTACAATCTGGCCTGAGTATAATAAACCCCTTTGTTACATTTAAATACCATCATACTATCTTATATACAGCAAAGCATCGGGGTGTTTTATCGTAACAATACCACTGCGTGAAAACCCTAGACAACTCTAAAAAGGCACTAATTATTATTATTAGTGTTTGGCGCTAACAATAAATGTCAAACGGAACCCCGAAAACAAATAACTACCTGTCACCATGTGAATGAAAGGCAATTTTAGCAAAGTGAATTAAAACCCCAAACATCACCAAGCCCAAATCAGCGAGCAACCCCAAGGCAGCTTCGAGGACTCCCTGGCCCCACAGGTCTCCTGGAGCGATGGCAGGGTGAGCATGTCCTTGGGGGAAAATCCTGGAGATTGTGCCAGCTCATTAATGCCCTGGGGACCTGTGAGGAGGAAGTAGACAGAGCTGGAGTGTGGTGCATGCATATCTGCAAGAGAGGCCCTCTATCATAGCAGATGGAAATTGGAGACCATTAAGCAGAGAGACTCTTTATTTATTGGCTGAGCTGCAGCCTACCGGAGTGCTATCAGTGAAAAATTAAAGTCGGACAGCAGGCTGCGGACGTCCCTCCCCTGACATATTTCCCTTAGATTTTTCAAAGTGCATCCTGGGTGTCTCCCTAAGACTATTTCTTAAAAATAAATCATACGCTTTATTTTTTTTTCAAACTTCATTTATCTTTGATATCTGATTGACATATTCAGGACAGGCTAATCCTTCCTGTGGAAGTGAGCTATGACAGTCACCACTACAGCAATCAACACCGCAGAGTCCTCCACAGGAGCAGGGGCTGCCACTAGATACACGCGGGAAGAGAGAACAGGCCGGGCTTCTCTCCGGATGGTTGAGGTGGTGCTGAAATCCTTCCTCTGGGTCCAGATAGGTGAGGCCTAGGCACTGGAGCCCGAAGGCTTCAGCCAGGGAGTCCTTGAAGCTGTGTCGTCAGGGCAGTATCCTCAGAGAAATCAGAAGACTCATGGAAGGGGCAAGAGGCTGGGGCTCGACTCCCTCCTCCTCCAATTTTGTTACAACCATTGGGGAGGAAAGATGGTGTGGAGCAGAGGGTGTTCAGTCTATTCTCAGGAATAGCTTTAGTTCATCCCCACCCCATGTGTGTGTGTGTGTGTGGAGAGAGAGAGAGAGAGAGAGAGAGAGAGAGAGAGAGAGAGAGAGAGAGAGAGAGAGAGAGAGACTCTCTGCTGCATATCCTAAGAAATATTTAAACAGATAATGTAGTTGTATGGTTTAAATTCAAAAGCATTAAAGTGATTGAGAGAAATAAGTCTCCCTCCACCTGCCTCTTTCCCATCTCACGTCCCTCACACCCCCTCAAGCTGTTCACTAACGCACTGTTTTATGCCTGTTGAAGCAATTGCATACATTTAAGCACACATGTGCGCGTCCACACACACCTTTTACTTAGAAATGGGGATGTACTGCACACGTCGCCACCTTATTTTTTAGCCCAGCCCCCCCAACCCGGAGGTTATTCCACATTGGTTAATAGAGAGTTCTGTCTTTGCTTTCCAATACACACATCCTGCATAATTTATTCACGACTTGTCCTGAATATAGAGGCGGTTTCTGAAAGTTTCCAAACCCTCCCTTTCCTTGCCAGTCCTGCTGTCACTAGCCCTGAAAGAGTCAAACCTCACACGTGGTGGTGTGTCTGCAGAATAAATACCCAGAAGTGGGCTGACAGGGACCCAGGGTGTGTGTGTGTGTGTGTGTGTGTGTGTGTGTGTGTGTGTGTGTGTGTGTAAGAATAATAAATATTATCAGCTAGTCCTGTTTGGGGATCGTAGCATTCATGCCTGTCTCCATCTTTTTCATCAGCTTTAAGATTGTCTTCCCATATGCTTAATCCACAGGAGATGTTAAGGACATTTTTGAGTTTGGCAAATCAGAGAAAGGGAAATAGTCCCAGTAGAATTTTTAACTCACATTTTTTTCTGAAGTCAACTTTTGCATTTCCTTATTTATTTTTATTTATATTTATTTTTAGACTGTGTTTATTCTTTTGCCAATGGCTAAGCATTGTGTGCGTTACCCTTTTTTATTTTTCTTTTCCAATAAGGCTTTGTCTATTGGAAAAAGACAAAGTGAGTAAACCCATTCTTTGTTGGCAGAGTTAAAAGATGAGAGTTGTTTTGATGGCTATGGTGGTAATACAATAGTAAAATATAAACATTCACATCTTAATCGTTCACTTGTATATTGAAAGCACATTCACCTACATGCCTACTGTGGGCGAGACACCATGCTGGACTGGGACACCAGTCATACAAGAATAACCAATCAGGGTTGGGAAATGTGGCAAGCAGGCTCCCTACTTCCTGTTTCCTGTGACACTGCATCATGGGAATGTCTGCGAGACATTTACAACCAGAAACTGAAAGGGCAAAGTGAGAAGAGGAGCGGGCCATGGGCAAAGGGAGGGGAACGGTGCGCTTAGACAGCAGATGGCTTGTGTGAAGGAGAGAAAAAAACTTGTGTATCAAGAAAGAATTCCGTGTGATGAACAAAGAGATCAGCACTGAGACAGTGGGGTCCATTCTTATGGGGAACAACATTGTGAGAGCTGGAAGGGGAAATGCATTTACTTTGACACTGTACAAAAATGGGAGACGCTGATGCATGTGGAGGACCCATGGGTCCCTGCGTAGAGCTCACATTTCAGGGGGGAGCTGCAAATATTGAACAAATGAACTGACAGCAATGATAGTGGTTCTTTCTTTCTTTCTTTCTTTCTTTCTTTCTTTCTTTCTTTCTTTCTTTCTTTCTTTATTTCTTTCTTTCTGAGGCAATGAAGAAAAGTCCCTGGGGTGGTTCTAAAGTGAGACTGTGTTCAGGGAGGTGCTCCTGCAGTGTGACAGCCAAGCAAACAGGTAGGAGGGATGGAGGGGGCAGAGTGTGCTTCAGGACCCTGTGTCCTCCATTGAGTGCTATGAGGGTCTGGAGCCTAGGACCCATGGAAGGGATGTTGGCATTGATATTTTTACTCTCAAGAAGCAATTAGCTTAATTTACAGAGAGAGAGAGAGAGAGAGAGAGAGAGAGAGAGAGAGAGAGAGAGGGAGACTGCTTTCAGACATAAGCAAGAGTTATCTCAAGTTTGTGAACAATAATTTGAGAAGATTTTGTGTGCATTTCCAGGGAGACTCTCCCCTTCAAATTTCTCCATGTCCCCAAACTGTCTCCATACAAAGTGGTGAATAAGGGAGATTAACTTTAGTGCAGGGCTATGAGACTCAGCATAGCCAATCATGAGCCAATCCTGGTACTGGCTAGGGAATCAGTCCCAAGTCTTCCAGGCACCAGTGACTTTCAAGGACTCTTGAGGAGGGTGGGTAAACTGAAGTGAGGCCAGGTACCCCTTCTCATGGGTGCATCTCCCTGATGCCATCTGTCAGTGCTTCTGCATGCTCCACACCTAGAAGTGAGTGACTCATGTGTCAACCAATAAAGGAAGAAGCACTTCAGTCATGGATGAAGAAAAATAATCATAGGGAATGTCTTCATCAACCATAAATTTCATTATGGTAATAGTGATCCCATTTGGGTCTATAACCAAAAACGGCCATGGAAAGAAAGAAATAAGAAGGGACAGGAAAACAGCAGGATTCAAGTACTGGAACAAACTGTGGGCGACATTTCTAAAAATGAAGAGGAATAAATGCAATCATACACATGCATACAGGTAGATAGGTAATAGAATATGTGTATATATATGATAGGTGGTGGATGTATAAATATAGATTATGGATGTATACATGTGTAGACATGTAGATATATACATGGACAGATGTGCAGATGTATAGATGTGTACATGTGCAGGTGGGTGGGTATATACATGTGTAGATGTACAGACATGTTAAACACTTCTGCATCCCATGTCCCTGATCCTGATGGTGATGCTGTCAGTGTTGTGATGGTTCTTCCTGTTCAGATGCTTACCAGAGACTTTGAATACATGTGCTGCTGACACGAGCACCAAGCTGCAGACTTTGAACAACTGATCTAAAGCCCCTGGCTGTAGAGTTACTGATCTGGGATTCACAACTGAGCTATCTATTCACCAATCCTCACCCCTTCCAGGATGTCCTCCTAGCAGAGGCCCTGGTAGAGTGAAACATTATTTTCGATGTTTTTCTGTACTAGGACTGGATGGTGACTATTTTCTACTTCAGGAGCCATATTGTCTTTGTCATTTCTTCTCAACTCTGCTCTTGTAGACTTGAGCCCTATAGACAGTATGTAAACACCTGGGTGTAGCTGTGCTTAAATAAAACTTTATTTGTGGGGTTTAGAGATGGCTCAGCACTTATAGAGCATTGGCTGCCCTTCCAAAGGACCCAAGTTAAAATTTTGGCACCCTCATGATGGCTGAATGCCACCTGGATCTCTAGTTTCAGGGGGTCTGATGCCATTTTCTGGTCTCTTTGAGCACCAGCCACTTGTGTGATGCATAGGTAGACACACAGGAGGACACAATACCCACACACATAAAGAAAGAATAAAACTGTAAAATCCTCTTTATCAATGACCACTTACACTTACTTTGTACTATAGGTTGTGCCATATTTGTGGTGGCATTTGCTCTGAGACAGAGCCACATTCTATGACAGACTGCCCTGCACTTCAAGCATGCATAATCCCTCTGCCACAGCCTTGTGAGTGTTGAGATTACATGCATGAGACACTTTGCCTGGCTTTCAGGTGTTTCTTCAATTATTCAATCATATAACCACCAGGGGTTGGGGAGATGGCTCAGTGGAGAAAGTTTTTGCTGTGCAAGGGTGAAGACCAGAGTCTAGACCTCCAGAACCCGTGTAAAAGCTAAGTGGACATGATAGCTACCTGTAATCCCAGAACTTTAGAGAAAGGCAAAGACAGAAGATCCCAGGGCAAGCTGTAGCTAGAACTGGCTAGCTCTGGGTTAAGCAAGAACAAGAGGCCCTGTCTCAATAAGCAAACAGGTGATGTGGAGAGACACTAGACAACAGCTTTGGGCTCTATACACAGGTGCATACACACTGGCCCACATGTAAATGTTTGTGCACATGCATGTATGCTTGTTAGCCCATAGATCAAACAAAAACAGACGGTAGGTTGGATTGATCCCAGGACCATATTTTCCCAACCCTACCCTCATTTGTGTTCCTGGGGTAGAATTTTTCCAGAGAGGCAGCCACTGTCTGACCTCTGAAGAGAGAACACAGCTGAGACAGAAGAAGGGAGGAAGAGGAATGGAGGAGACAGAGAAAGAAAACAAGGTCACCTCTGTGCTTAGCTTCAACAGTATTTAATTCTTGGTATAAATTAACAAGATTTCACACTGTTTCAGATTCTTTAATAATGCGCCTTGCTTTACTAAGATGTGTGAAATTCTCAAATAATTAAAAAATATATAAAAGATGCTTTTTAATAAAGTAAGAAGCATGTACAAGGAATATGGACAGGGGTGTTTATATGCTTTTATTTATGATAAGAGAGGGAGGGGCTCATGACCGCAAGCACCCGATAATAGCATACAGGCTAAGCAATGCTACAGTGGAATGCCAGGCATCTCTTAAACTGGTTCTATGGACATTTATTTATCAACAAAGAGAGCAGCTCACATATATGAAAAGAAAAATTATACATCATGGCAGGTAGAGTTTTCAAATATATACATGGACTTTATAATAAAATATCCAGGACTTAATAACAAAATACATAGGTAAATTACCCATAGACAAAACTGTTATGATTATCTATTCATTTTTACAACTTTGCTTATAATTATGATTATTAAAAATGGAATCAATGGAGACCTGGAAGGATAGCTCAGTAGTGAATAGTGCTTGCTGCGCTTCCAGAGGACCCAGGTTCAGTTCCCAGCACCCACATGGTGGCTCACAACCCATCCTGAACTCCAGTTCCAGGGGCTATACCAGCCTCTCCTAACTTTCACAGGCACTAGGCACACGTGTGGCATACATATATGCCGGCAAAAAAAATCACATATATTAAATAAAAATAAACAAATCTTAATTTCGAATGTAAAATGGAATTGGCAAAGGTAATCTAGAGGGATCTCAGCCTTGTGTCCTGTGCGGTTGAGTTTCTCTGAACTTCCCTGGAAATGTGACCATTTTTAGACACTCACCATGTCTGAGGCTTTCTTCTGTCCTCTTGCCTGCTCACCAGGTCTGGGTTTTCTTCTATTGATGGCTAAATCTCTTTGTTTCTGCTTACGTATCTGCCATCCATCTTCCCTCTGACCTGTTAGGGACTTGAAGAAACATTTGTTCCCTTCTGAAGCATAGCACCGGGGACAACTCAGGGAGACTTGGGACGTTTTACTGCTTCCTCGTTGTTTTCCTTTCTCCGGGGACTCTGCTTTCTCTCTCTAACTTTGAGCCAGCAGGGCCCATTCATGCGCTCACTCCCACCCTCTGTCAGCCCCCGGAGTCACGTCCTCAACGTGACAGTGACAGCCGCCATCCGGGTTGTGATTTATCTTCACGAGTTGCCAAACCACTCTTGGTGGAATGTCTGTGCTTGGTGAATAATGAGAAAGACGGACCATCCATCTAAGGATGAACTAGTGTGAGCAGTTACATTTAAATTTAGCTATCCCCTGCCCCCAGTTTATCCCTTATGTCCTGATGGAAAAGGAACCATTTTAGGGCCTTTGTGGTAAATACCCAAATAACTGTGTCACACAGATGGGGGGTCGTTTTTCATCAGCGTCGAGGATGGCTGGGGCTCGACTGTCATCCTCTAGTTGCAAGCTCTGCTCAAGCTGCGGTCTCTTAATAGTGGTTTCCCTGAACCTTTGGAAGAGACTCATTTCAGTGGCTGCCTATTAAGTAGAGAGCCAGGTGACTGCATCTGTAATGATGTCCGTAATTGCAAAACACACCCCCTCCACAGTAGGCAGCAGGGGATCTGAATATGTCTCCCCGGTAAACAATGGAGGCAAGATGAAATGTATAAATACCATCTCCACCTGATGGTAAACTCAGCTTTGGGAAAAACAGACCTAAGTGGGAATCCTTGCTCAGTTGCTTACCACTTAGCTCTTGGACTTGTGGCTGCTCGGGTATCATCTGGACCAACTCTTTATGAAATGGATTAGTTGCAGCCCTCTGCAGCATTGTTAGAAAGGGGACAACTGTGCTTCCCAAAGACATGATAACCTATTTCCCATGCTATGTGTTTCTCCTCCCCTCCCCTCTCCTCTTCACCCCTCTCCTTTCCTCCTGCCTCTTTGCCTCTCCCTTTCCTCCCCCCTTCTACTCTCCCCCTCTCCTCTCCCTTCCCCTTCTCTCCCCTCTCTTCTCCTCTCCTTTCCCCCTCTCCTATCCTCTCTCCTCTCCTTTTCTCTCCTTGCCTCTGCTTTCCTCCCTTCCTCTTCCCTCCCCCTC
>PVIU01002268.1:0-115104 GCA_004026605.1 Ondatra zibethicus | reverse complement strand
GAACACACCCATTGCCTCCATCCCAAAACAGAGTGGACTTTTATTTGGAATTTACTTGGATTTGGACAGGTAGAATATGGAGGAGTTTATTCTATGTGCCTTTGGAATGGGGGACATGAAAAAGAATGGTAGAATTCTTGCCTGGAGCCTCTGTGTGAAAAGCCCAAGAACAGCACAGCCACCATGCTGAGAGGATGTCCCTCCACCAGCCACCAGCCCCCAGCCACCAGTCCCCAGCCCCCAGCCCCCAGCCCCCAGCCCCCAGCCCCTAGCCACCAGCCAGCTTTGGCCATCAAACCTGCCATCAGCCATCAAACCACCCACTGCACCCCAGCCTTCCCAGTGGGACCCCTAGATATGGTGAAGCAAGGCAAAAAGCCATCCCTTTTGTGGTGTCTCAGGGCACAGAAAAACAGTGCCCTGGTGGCACACAGTAAGACCTCCAGTTCTGGTGACTGAAATGGCAGCCATCTCTGAACTATGCTTCAGAGGTGAAAAAGAGATGGTGAAATACTGATTTCCGGCCTCCACCTCTAGGGAGCAGAGTGGGACACATGCGCTCTGCTTGCTGTTGTTCACCCCTCCAAGGGAGGAAAGAATATTCAACACCAACTGGTTGTTCGGATATTTGTTAGGTATAGATATGCCAGGTGTGTGCCTGGGTCCTGGGACTTTCCCATGCCCAGGAAGGCATGGATTTTAAAAAAACAGAGAAAAGACAAAGGGAGCAAGAAAGACAGGGATGGATATGAGAAGGAAGAGGGATCTAGAAAATCAAAGGAGGCTCAACCTGAGGACAACAGCAACTCCCTGGGTTTACAGCCCACCTTGTGCACCAGTTCAAAGCATTCATTTGTCCTTTAGAATACCTGATGTCAAGAATTTAGCTTGGGTGGATTTGGGCGCTTTCCCTCCTCCACACTGCTCCCCCACTGTGGTAATTTATATTTATTTACTGTGGGGGTTATTTTACATTTATTTGTTTGTTTGTTTACTGGGGGGCACGAGCATGTGAGAACACACAGACACAGACACACACCAGTGTGCGGGAGTCAAGGGACAGTTCTTCCCTTCCAGCCAGTAGGACCCAGGCGTGAGTCTCATCAACAAGACATCATCAAGCATGGTGGCACATGTCTTTACCCATGGGTGCTTTTTATTCCGAACCGTTTCCTGTGGGTCTTCAAGCACAGATACATATCTATAGAAGATACGACTTGTGTGTTATGCTAAAAATTTTTGTCTGACTGTTAAAAGTGGCCTCCTACAGTATGGGATGACGCAGTCATTTGCCCCTTTCCCTCGTGAGAATGCAGGGACGGATTGCCTCTTCTAGGACACGAGCCCTACTTCAGTTTTTGCCTCAGTATGGCATCCTCACTGAGTGCCATTTAGCTGTCTCCTGGCTGGTACGTGGGATCTCACTTCTGGTTGTGGCACTTGCCCCAAAGACTAACAGACTTTCTCTTTCTCAGGCAGGCCTCTGTGGCCCACACTGTTGGACAAATGCCTTAGTCAAGAACACGTTGTTACTTTAAAGAAGCATTGCCTGTCTCCCCAATGGCACATAGGGCACCTCCTTGGGCTGGGGGTGGAGCTCAGTCACACAGCACCTGCCTTAACTCGTACAAAGCTTTGGGTTCTGTTCTCAGTAGCAAACTCCCTCTCCCTCTGAGGGAATTTGAATTTTATATTACATCAATTAAGTATTTGGTTAATCAAAATCACCTGTAATTAGAGAAACTTGGAGGGCATGGGCTAGCAGATGTTTGAACATCTTGACTACATAGCAAAGTTGAGGCCAGCCCAGGCTACATGTGACCCCAACAAAAGAATGTGAGCCCTCTTTGGAGTGTAGGTGACCCTTCCCCCAAGCCTACTCTTCCTCTCTGCTAACCTGGGTTAGCAGAGCTGGCTGCTTGTCTCCGGAGAAAAGTATTCCAGAGCCTGGTGAAAGCTCAAAACAGCAAAAATCTTGATTTTCAATATGCCATTCTTGGGTGCTAAGAGAGGGGTGGAGGAGGGTTGAGGAGAGGCATGAGGCAAAAAAAAAAAAAAAAAAAAAAAAAAAAAAAAAAAAAAAAAAAAAAAAAAAAAAAAAAAAAAAAAAAAAAAAAAAAAAAAAAAAAAAAAAAAAAAAAAAAAAAAAAAAGAAAACAAAAAACCAAAAAACTCTCAAAGTTTTCTGCTAGGCTCTGTCAGCAGCTCCTCAAACAGCATGGCTTATTTTAAATTTTATTTAAATCAACAAATTGTACACAGAATACGGAAACAGAACACAGGGAAAACACAAGCTGCCCTAACCGAGTAATGTCTAATAAACATTATGCTACTCAGAGATATTTGCTGTTTAATCACCCCGTGAAAGGACGCATTCAGCCAAAAGATGTCAGATAACATCTTGCTAAAGGCAATGGTGCCAGCTTTCCTGGCTTCTGAGTTCATGGAGCTAATTTTTTTTCCTTCTTCCATGTTTGCTTTTTTTTTCCCATTTGAATATCAAGCTTTGAGATATAGCTTCTTGGACCAGTGTGAAGAAGAAAAATCATTTATTCTTGGACCCACTATCATCACCATCACCACCACCATCTCCATCACCACCATCATCATCATTAGCATCACCATCATCATTGTTCATTCATTTACTCACTCATTTATTGAATACGGTGGGTATCAGGACTGATGATGCAACTTGTGAAGCCCTACGCAAGAAGCCTCTTGCTCAGCAAGCGTTGGGGATTTCAGCACAGTCATGGATGAGAGCTAAACTCAGGCTGTGACTCATCCGCAGAGCATCCCTGACCATACTGCATACTGATGGTTGTGACCCTCAGGGAGATATCTGCTTTTTCTCAGGGGCAGAGCCTCCCCTCTCTTGTACAAAGTGATGGGTCTGAAGAGCTCCTTGCGGATTACAGATGATTGTCCTCCAGACCAGTTTCTAAGGCCGGGGCCAGGGAACTGCAGGGCTCTTGTTTTGCTGGCAGAAGGCGCCTGCAAAAAGGAAACAAATTACTAGGAAAAGGAGGAGATGTTTCTTGAAGCTGTGATTGAGAATTACAGAAAAGAAAGGAAAATAAAGACTTAGCAGATGAGGTATAGGGGTGCAGAGAAGGGCTGACGGGGACAGGCAGGTGTTTGAAAGGCTGTTCTTGGGGTGATCTTGTACCACAGGGGGTGAGAAATAGCTCTTCTTCCTTCTCTGTCTCAGAATCTTCTAGAAGCAATTCGCAGGAAATGTCCTTGTTAGCTTTAACTGTCTACTTGACACCGTCTACAGTCATCTGACAGGAGGTACGTGGTTGAGGAACTGTCTAGAGCAGATGGGCTGGTGAGCATGTTTTTGGAGGATTTTCTCAACTGTGAATTGATATAGGAGGGCCCATCCCACTGTGAGCAGCACCATTCCCTGGGCCGGCAGTCCTGGACTGTCTGAGAAAGCTGGATGAACGTGAGCTGTGTGAACAAGCAAGCAGGCCTGCCTCCATATCCCTACCTTAAGTTCCTACCTTGACTTTGCTCAATGGTGGACTGTGACCTGGAAGTTGAAATTAACCATTTCCTATGCTACGTTGATTTGGTCAGAGTGGTTTTTATCACAGCGGCAGAAGGACAGCTGGGGCAAAGAAGGATGAAAGGAAGGTCAGAGGTCACCCACTAGGTAAGCATAAGTTTGGGGGTTACGCACAAATTATTTCCCATCAAGACCAAAAGAATATGGTCAGAAGAAAAAAAAAAGAATATGGTCAGAAAACTTTATGTGTCCACATCCTGGAAGTGATAGACAATTAAAAAATTATTGATTTAAAAGGAAAATAATCCCTTAGAGACATGAGTGGAAGTCACATTTCCCAACGGATTTTTAAGTTTGGTTTTCATTATCTTTTATATTTCCCATACAAATACCTTTCTTGGAAGAGGGTCTTGGCTACATCAGGTTGATCTCAAACTTAACATATAGCTGAGGATGTCCTTGAGCTTCTGATCCTCCTGAGTATCAAGGTTATAAGCCTGTGCTGTCACACCTGGTTTAATTCCCATGCAGGTCATTATTTCATGTTAGTGTGAGTTTCTTACTGAGTATAATAAGTTACCATAAAGAGTGCCTGAAACCAGGCAGGTCTTAGAGCTGTGGAGGCCAGAAGTTTAAGTCACAGTGTCGTGCTGTGGCATAGTGCTCTTGTACCCTGTAAAGCTTTATTACTCACACTGGTTTAAAAAACGCTGATTGGCCAGTAGCCAGACAGGAAGTATAGGCGGGGAAACCAGACTAGGAGAATTCTGGGAAGAAGAAAGGCAGGCAAGAAGTTGCAAGCCAGGCGCAGAGGAAGCAAGATGAGAATGCCTTACCAAGAAAAAGGTACCAAGCTATGTGACTAAACAAAGACAAGGATTATGGGTTAATTTAAGTTGTAAGAGCTAGTTAATAATAATCATGAGCTAATAAGCAAAATGGTTTATAATTAATATAAGCCTCTGTGTGTTTCTTTGAGACTGAACGGCTATGGGACAGGGAGGAAGAGGAACTTCTGTCTACAGTGCTGTCGGAAATCTTCTCACCATAAGACTGGGGAAGGGTCCTCTCTTGCTTCCTCTGGGTTCTGAGCAGGCCTGGTGTCCTTGACTTGTGAAAGCATCACTTCAGTTTCTGCCTTTGCCATCATGTCTTTCTTTCTAGTGACAAATTCCCCTATAATTACGTGTGTATGTGCACGCTTGCAAGCGTGTACATATTGTTCATTTGTTAATTCCTGGAAATCAAACCCTGGGTCTGGCACATGCTGTACAGGTTCTCAACCCTGAGCTACACCCCAGGTCTTTTTCTTAGAAGGACTCAGGCTCACCCAAGTTCTCCTATGAATTTATTTTCATTCATTGGCTTCTACTGTGACTGTTTCCAAATAAAGTCCTATTTCATCAGTCTTAGGGGCAGTGACTTGGGACATAACTTTTTGAAGATGACATATTACACATATAACATTTGTGAAGTCAAGTTGGTTATTATTTTCTCTTATAGCTTCTGGCTTTTGTGTTTTTCCTGCAGAAGACCCTTTTCTGGTGACTGTGAGTCAAGCTCTCTGATGCTTTCTAGTAAATAATAGGAACACTCTATTAGCTCACATTTAAATTCCTGAACATCTGGCTGGAATTTCAGTGTGTGAGGCAGGATTATTTTTTTTTAATCTCTCTCTTTCCTGATAGCTAGTCAGGTGCCTTCGTATATTGACTCTTTTCCAAATTGATTTGAAATATCACTTCCATCTTGTAATAAATCTCCATATTTATTTCTGTACTCCATCCTTTCCCATTGATCTGTTTGATTCTCCATCAGCACCACATTTTAAACATTTTGGAATGTATTCCAGAATTTTCCTGACTGTTTTCATAGATATATTTTTAATTGAACTTTAAAATTACATCTTCCAATGTAAAAAAAGTGACACATTTCCCTGAAATCATATTAAATATGTACATTTACTTATAGAAAATTAAAGTCACCATTATCCATTTTTTTCCAGTCTTATATGTCCCTGGGGAGAGATCTGAAGCTTTTCTGAACCCTGCCCCACTTCTGAAGATTAGTGTGAGAAGGGATAACCTACCTAGATAGGATACTGACTTCTATGAAAACCCTGAACACCTAGGAAGTTGCCACCATTTTTTTCTTTTCTCTACTGACAAATGGAAATAAGGAAAGAGGAGTAAGGAGTGGGCAGAGTGATTCCAGATTTATTAAGGAAAACCAAGAATTCTTAAGAATGGGAGGGTCTGAAAAGGGGTTGGTTGTATCATTGTGTGCGTCATCCTGCCTTTCTGATTTAGAAATAGGAAAACTCCAGTTCTAAGGGACCCAAAGCCCTCCTCTCATCTCCATGAGCACTGGGCACACAAGGTATACAGACATGCATACAGGCAAATACCCACACACATAAAATAAAAATAAATAATTGTATTTATTTCATATATATATATATATATATAAAGATACGCAATGTAAGTGGAGTGAACAAGACAAGCAGAAGCCAATGAGACCAGCATGGCCCATGTTGATTAGTCTCAGAGGAAGGAACAATTAGGGGCCAGGAGAGCTTGCAATGATAAGAGTACTCGCTGGTGAGAAGGCCCAAATGTTCCTATGTGTTCACACCTAACACTTCTTTAAGTCACAGGACGTGGAGGGCTCTGAGTCATTGAAAGCATCAAGCTACTCAGAATCTTGTTCAGTTCAGCGCAGAGAACAGTAATGTGTCGCAAGCAGCAGGAGCTTAGAGGGGAAACCTCAACAGACTCTTCAGACAGCACCCAGACAATAAGTGAATATTAGGAAAAACTCCACGCCAATCAATTTGACAGCTTAGGATAAGTGGACACGTCTTTTGAAAGACACAAATTACCCAAAGTGGCATTAGAAGAAATAGAAAAATCAGGATTAACCTAAACGTATGAAAGAACTTGAATTTATAATTAAAACCCTTCATAAAGAAAACTCTAGGCTGAGATGATCTCACTCGTGAGTTCTGTAAAATATTTAGATAATAAATACTGTTAATCTTACACACGCTCAGAAAACAGACAACATTTGCCAACTCAGTTTTCAAGGATGTTAACACCATGATGCCAAGGGCAGAGATAAAGTTTTAAGCAATCCGAGCTGGGCGGTGGTGGCACACGCCTTTAATCCCAGCACTCGGGAGGTAGAGGCAGGTGGATCTCTGTGAGTTTGAGGCCAGCCTGGTCTACAAGAGCTAGTTCCAGAACAGGCTCCAAAGACACAGAGAAACCATGTCTCAGAAAAAAAAAAAGTTTTAAACAATCCAATTCTACAGATCAGCACCTCATTAACCTAAATACAAGCATTCTTTAATACTTTACTGGGCTGGGGGCAGGGTGTCCAGACCAAGCTGTTTTTGAACTTTCTACGTAGCCAAGGATGACTTTGAATTCCTTCTCATCCTGTCTATCTCACAAGGGCTGGGATTGGGGGGTCTTTCTCCCCATACCTGATTTATGCACTGCTGGGGACTGAACCCCGGGCTCAGCTGAGATGCGTCTTGTTATGGTCAGACTGTGAAATGTTCCCCACAGGCTCATGTGTTTGAATGCTTGGTCCCCAGTCATGGTGCTATCTGGGGAGGCTGTGAAACCCCTGAGGAAGTACAGCCTTGCTGGAGGAAGTGTGCCACTGGGGGTAGGCTTTGAGAGTCTAAAGACTCAGCCCCCTACACACCTCTCTCCTCTCCTGTATGTGGATGAGGATGTGACCAGCAAGCTCCATGCCATGCCTTCCCCACGATGATGGACTCTGTCCCTCTGGTACCATAAACTAAAATAAACTTTTTTCTCACAGAAATACACATTTCCAGCCCTGAATTTAAAATATTTTCACATGGACTCTTTCCATCTACCTATTGTCTATCTATCTATCTGTCTGTCTGTCTTTCTGTCTGTCTGTCTATCATCTATCTGTCTCTCAACATCATCATTTATCATCTATCTGCTATCTATTTACCTTCCACTATCTACATATTCATCATTTATTGTATTCTCATCTATGTATCATCTCTCTATATGTTATCTATTTATCTATCATCTATCTGTGTATTCTTTTATCTATCTACTACTTAGCCATCTATCTAGTTATTGAGCTAGCTAGCTAGCTTTCTACAATAAACATGTCATAACCATCAAGTAATGTTTAGTCTCCAAATGAGATCGGTTTATCATTTGAAAATTAACCAATGCAATTCATCATATAAGACAAAAAGGAGAAGCAAACACCATCCACCAAGCGGAGTACAACCCTAGCTCCCAGAACTCACACTTAGTGGTGAAGGACCCGATATGGCCCCCCCGAGGTCAAGGGTAAAACAATAATGTCTGATCTGAGCAACTCTGTGCCAATTCTGCCAAGGCCTGAGACCCTGCAGTAAGTCAGGAAAACCTAATAAAAACCCTTACGGCCTGGAAAGGGAAAACCTTGAACTGCCTTTATTTGTAGACAGTGCGATTATGAACATAAACAAGGCTGAAGACAGGTATGAAATCAGTTGCTAGAACTTGCAAAGGAATTTATTAAAGTCGCAGACAATAAGGTTAATATACAAAAATCAATTGTGTTTCTGCATGCTCTCAACAAACACTTGGGGAATGCTATTTAAAAGTGTGATTTACAGTAGCATAAAAATCCCACAGAATCTGTAAAAATAAATTTAGTGCAATACATACAGGAGCTATATACTGCACACTGTAAAATACTAGAGAGAAAGAGAGAGAGAGAGAGAGAGAGAGAGAGAGAGAGAGAGAGAGAGGAAAAAGATGTAAACAAATGGACGGGTGTGCATAATCAAGGATGAGAGGGCTTCATTGTATGAATACACAGATGACGTAATTGTATAATGAGCTAATAGACTAAATATCTGAAGGACTCAACCTGATAGCAAGAGAAAAAATGGCGCACTTAAACGATAGGTAGAATGATCGGAACAGACATTTCTCAGAAGGAAAAATGCAAAAGGCATCAGACTGAAGGAAAACCAGTAACCAGTTTTGTGTTCTAAGTCATTAGGGAAATGCAAACTAAAGCCAGCGTCATGTCGCCAATACCTAGAAAAGCAGCAGTCACCAAAGAGATACCAGGGAAAGATTGGGCGAGGATGTGAGTGGAGGACCATTGTACTTTGTTGTCGTGAACGGGAATGTGTGTGAATTCTCCGGGAGATAAAAGAAATGTCTACCCACCGCAGATAAAGAATGGTGGACCAGGCAAAGAAACCATTTCATTCAAGTCCACCCTGGTGTGTTGGTGGGTTCCTTGGGGTTTTACAGGGGCAAGGGTGAGGTACTTACAGGCATGAGAGTGTCTCAAAACACAGAGGCGCCACCCTAGTGTGGACAATGACTCAGGAAAACTGCAAACAAGCAGTCTGCGTCTGTATTCGGGCACAACCTAACCACCGCTCTGCAACAGAACTACCTGCAGCTGGGCGAGGCTTGGGAGGGAGTGGCTGAATCTCAGGTGAGGATCCTTGGACTCCTCCCAGGTCCCTCTTCTTCAAGAGCTAGCTAGTGATCTGAGGAGGGAGAGCCACAGCTGCGGGATCCAAGATGGCAGGGGTTGTGTCCAAGCAGGAAATCTGTGCAGCCACTTGGGAGAAGGGTGTGGGGTCTGTTCAGAAACCCGGACAGACCTCGTTCATTCATTTCCACAAATCTCCCTCTAAACCGGGGTCAGAAGCAGTGACTTCGGCCTTTGCCGTCCCTTCCCAGCTTCCCCCTGCTCTGCAGACTCTTCCTAACCCTTTCACCACCGTTCCCTGTAGCACCTTCCTCTCATCTTCTGTCTTCTCTCCTGTCATTACAGGGACCGTATTAAAGCTTTTAGGAAAAAGAAAGAACTCTTTGCAAAATTAGACTGAAATAATTTAGACCGGGAAACTACTTACCGGTAGACAAAGAGATCAATGAAGGATTTGTATGAGTCCTAGTTGGGAATCAATGGTGTTTTAATTAATTTATAGGAAGGAAATAATCATGAAAGATTTACCTCCAAGGATGTTCAACATTGTGTTCTTTGGAATAATGCAACCCGATTACCACTTGGGTATGCAACAATAATGAGCAAGCTTCAAAATGAAGATCCCTCAATGCAATGCAATCGTATAATTTCTTCAATAATGATGTCGAAAAACATCAGCCACATGCAAGTAAATATCTTATCTCTGGAGTCAGAGAGGATGGCTCGCAGTTTCTACCTATTACCACTTTGTGGAAATGTTGTTCTTGGTACGTGACTGTGGTCATTCATTTCTAATTGTCTACGGCATGTCTTTGTCCTTCAGCAAATCCCCAAATACTTATGTCTTGGTCCTTCAGGGGAGCATCCTGCCCTTCTGCATTCTGTGTCATTAGTGATATGATTTCATTTCTGTAAAATACACACTTGGAGTGGGCATGCATACATTCAGTCGTAGATGGTGACTGTCTTGGATGATAAAATAAAAGGCAACTGTGCTTTTTAAATTTTAAGTCATGTTTGCAGGGATGGGGGCGTACACATGAATGCACATCACTTTAACTTCTAAAGTTTTATTTATTTTGATTTTATGTGTGCAAAGTTTGTCATTGTATATGGATGTGCACCTTGTACCTGATGCTCACGGGGGACAATATAGCTTTGGGTAGTCTGGAACTGGAGTTACAGATGGTTGTGAGCCACCATATGGGTGCTGGCAACCAAATCCAGCCCCTCCAGAAGAGCAGCCAGTGCTCTTAACCACGGGGTCATCTTCCCAGGGCCCTCTTCATCTTAGTTCTGAGATAGACTCTGTCGTTGAACCCGGAACTTGCTGATTTGGGTAAGCTGGCTGGGCAGCTAGGGAGCTCTCTACTCCTCCTCCTTTCCCTCTTCCTCCTCCTGCCTTCTTTCCCTCCATTTCTTCCTCTTCCCAGGGCTGCTGGAATTAGAGGCATGCCCAACTTTTTACATGAGTGTTGGGGAGCAGAACTCATGGCCTCAAGCTTGCACATCTCACCAGCCTTTAATTTTCATTTTCAGTCCTTTGATTTTTTTTATATTTCCTAGAATTTATGCCATACTATTAACTATTAATCTTGTTGTCGCACACAAGAAACTTTTTGCACCACACCAGTTTTTAAAAAGTTCCATCCTGCTAATGTCCACGGCTTCTCCATTTTGCCAGTGTTTTCTTCTGGTGGTGGAGATGGTCAGAGCCCTTCTTGTTCTACCAGTGACTGTGAAGCCACCAAGGGGCTCCGTAGCCAGGTTCTATTCCAGACGCTACTCCAGGGGCCATGTGAACAGGAAAGGAAGAGCCAGGCAACAGCCGGGAGAAAATTAAGATCTACAGATGTGACATTTCCTCAGAACCAACCTGTCTTCATCTCTCCCGTAATTATCCACTATTTTGTTTACAAATGGGAAATAGCATTCTAGTGTGCAGTGCCTTCCAAGAGACTGAAGTTAATTTGAAATAATCCTTCTGAAAAAGCACCGATGAAAGCGCATGGAACGCCCTGTTGCCATCCCCTCTGGCTACTGACATGGCAGTATTGATACACAAATCAAAGCTGACTGCTCACTCTGGAAACTTCAAGTCCCTTGGTGCAGGCAGCAGGAGCTTTCAGTGGGGGAAGCTCTTCCCTCTTATCACAATGTCTCACTGTAACAGGCTTCATGAAGACATTACAGGGATCCCAAACAGGCTGGAATTCACCTTCTAACTTTTCGTTCTCCCTTAGATGGATGGGTTAATTGAATAAAATAATCAATACATAAAAGTAAAAAAAAAATTGAAGTATCCTTAAGAATTGACTCAGGACGCTGGAGAGATGGCCCAATGGTAAGAGTACTTGCTCTTCTTACAGAGGACCTGTGTTCAGTACCCAGTACCATCATGCATAATTTTTTGGAATTCCAGCTCTGGGGAATCTGACACCCTCTTCTGGCTCACTTGGGTATCTGTACACATACAGAATAATGTGCACACACACACGCGCACACACAAATAAAGGTAAAAATAAATATTTTTATTTCAGAGAATACATTTTGGAGAAATAAAGGAAGACACTAGAGAGGTATGAATTGAGGGTGTCCCAGGGTGTTGCCCCCATCAGATCTCTGCCCACCTTCTGCTTTCTCCCCTGCTTTCTCCCCACCTGAGGTTTCCACCATGCACCTGCTCCCTTGGAGCCTTGTAAGAGGCTCTGCTCAAATACAGATTTATGGAACTTGTGGGTCAAAAGCACTCTCAGAGGCCACCAATGTAATCTTGAACTGATGTTTTGATCCACTAGCTGTTCCTTGTTCGCCCTCCTATTATAAGAAAGAAGGATAGGAACCAGGAAGGACGGAGCTGTGAAGCTGAGATGAACTTGGAATGTTCCTAGCAGGAAAAAACAGAAAACAAAACAACAACAACAACAAAACAAAAACAGTTGGGCAAAGCATCTGAATAAAGAGGAACATGGTAGAAAGCGAACCTAGAGAAGAAGCAGAAGCTAAATGAGGATATCAGAGATGGTCAACCCATGTCATGGAATAAGATATAGACATTGGGACCCTCATCCCAGGGACCAGCATACACCCAGGTATGAGTCTACTTTACAAAATCCCCAGGTGGTTGTCAGAGTCATTGGTTTGGGAGACTGTTTACAGAAAGATCTATCATCTCCCAGAACATTTAGGATGTCATCAGGCGATAGGAAGCTACAGAGAAAGCGAGCTCATTTGGAAGCACTCACCGCTCCCCCTCCCCCTGCTGTGTAAGATATTCCAAAGCAGCTGTTGCATGGGACCACCACCCCAAAGACCCTCCTCATTCCCCCAGCTTCCTTTTTCCCATCTCAACTTTGCTGGTTCTTCATAGGAAGCCTGATTTAATAAACATTCATTATTTTTGTAGCAAGCCATGGAAGTAAGCAACCTCAACAGGCTTTGGTGTGACCCCAGGTGTCTTAGATTAGTGAGTTCAGTAATTTCCAGCGTTTCCTTCTGTCCATGGAGCATCTGTCTCATCGTCTCGTTCTTCCTTTCGGCAAAAGGTATTGTTCACCAGGATGGTGGAGTGGGTTTGAGTATCACTCCTTCCCACAGCAGAGACCCCTCTGTCGCTTATCAATCAAGAGCCACTGACTGGCTACTTGAAGATGCTTAATACTTAAGAAACTTAGAGCCGAAGCATAGGAAATGACTCCAAATTTCATTTATCCCATCTCATGTGCCAGACAAGTGGTAGACAGGTCTCCCTGTTCTGTTGGCAGCAGTAAGACGGCTCAGGCAGTGACACTCATGGCTGGGAGGGAAGAAGGAGGCAGATGGGTGGTGAATTCATTCCTTTTCTTTAGCTGTGGCAGAACACCTAACCCAGGGCTCACGGTTTCAGAGACAGCATGCCAGCTGGTGTGGCTGTGTCTTGGCTGGGTATCTTGAAACACAACTTTTCACATCTAGGTGGATCAGGAGGCATGGAGAAATTAATCAAGGAATGGCTGTACTTTCAAAAGTACATCTCTAGTTACTCATCACCATGAGCAATGTCAGGTGTTGCTAACTGACAATACAGTACCCCAGCTGGGTACCAGTGTGGGCGACACGCCTCCCTGGGATCATAAGAGATGGGAAGAGTCATTGCAGACAGTTCTTGAGTTTCTTCGGTCTGAAAAGAAAATTGGCTCAAGATATGCCTTCCCTGACTGAGGGTTTAAACTCACGCTGGCCTGTAGGATCCTGGAGTGGAGTGTCAAGGGATTGCTGGCGAGTTCCTCTGAATGCCAGTACATGTTCTGACCTTGGCTTTGGTCATGCTTTCTCCTTTGAAATAACTGGCAAAATTCCTCTGGTTGGCACAGACACTCCATGACCCCCCACAGTCAAGGGATACCAAACACCAGAAGAATAAACCTGAGTTAAACCTACTTATTTATCTGAGTCTTACTTCTTCATGTTAAAAACTCTTAGTCCTTGCCCATCTTCATAAAACAGCTCATTCTGGACAGAGTAGCATTTGACATTCATGTTTATTAAAGGGCCCTTCACTGTCTTTTTCAGAAGGTTCTGACTGATGTGTGCAGCGTTAAATATTTTGACTATTGCACCATTGTTTGGGGTTCATATAGAGAGATTCATACAACGATAGACTCTTAGCTCTGAGAACAGTGTCTGTGAATGACGGCTACTAGAACATCTCTGCCCCCCTTCCATTGGTCAGTCTTCTGATCTCTGCCCCCCTTCCATTGGTCAGTCTTCTGATCTCTGCCCAGTCAGACCCATAAGCGTTGGCTTTGAAATCCTCGTAGGCTTTTAATACCCCACCCCTACCTCAAACACACTGGGTGAGTAGGAGTGGGCCAGAGTCCCTTCTCTGGACCTCTAGACACAGAAATAGTCAATAGTCTCTCTCTCTCTCTCTTTCGGGGTGTGTGTGTGTGTGTGTGTGTGTGTGTGTGTGTGTGTGTGTGATTCCTAAGCTTGGGTACCCTAAGCTTGGGTACTTTCTTGCCTGGTTTATAAATTGGGAAACTGAACAAGGAAATCTACAATCTACAGTAAATGGAAAGAAGTGATCAGATGCTATTAAATTACATGTAATTTATTCCAAATTATATTGATTCAGTTGAAAAATACCAGTATTTCAATAGCTGAAAATTATCAATTAATACAGGTTAATGTGAAGTTTTTTCTGACTCCTGTGCTGTTGTTTTGATTCCCCCATCCCCCCCCCGTTTTTTTTTTCTTTTCAAGACAAGGTTTCTCTGTGCAGCCCTGGCTGCCCTGGGACCTGCTCGGTAGACCAGGCTGGCCTTGAACTCACAGAGATCCTTCTGCCTCTGCCTGGGATTATATATGCATCGCCATGTCCCAGCACATTGTTGCTCCTTTTAAAGCTTTTGGAGACAGGTCTTGCTGAGGAGCCCAGGCTGGTCTTAAGCTTGTAATCCTCCTGCCTGAGCTTCATGAATGCTGGGGTCACATTCAGATGGCACTGGGCTCAGCAGACCCTGTGCTATTTAAAATTTATAGCATTCTTGTTCTTCACAATTTTTTCTGATAGATTTTTTATTTTGTATTTTAATCATAAAAGCCAACAGTATAATGCAAATTATTTTCCTTAAATATAAATTTTAAGAGGAACACATCACACCAAAGGCACATGTATTTGAGAAAAGGCCTCAGTGTCCTAGGCATGGCAACATAGCAATTATAATTTTACCAACCCAGGGTTGGGAGTCTGAATTTCCAAAGTGGGCCCAAAAAGAGGCCTCAAACCCATTTTAAATGATGTTTGTCTAGAAACCATAGCTACCCTTTAAACAGTGCTGCAAGGTCTTGAAGTGTACCCCAAAACTCCTATAAAGGCAATCTCTCAGAGCAGGGCACTATTGTAGGAAAGAAGACCAGACCGTGGATGCCAAACCAGTAATGAAGATCAGGTGTCACAGCTAGAGCTGTTTTTCCTTAACACTCAAGAAAGCAAGGATACATTTTTGGAGTAGACGTTCTGTTAATATCTTGAAACAATAAGTGAATCCCTGTTGATAATTGGAAAGGATTTGGATGATGGATAAGGATGGGGAGACTCTCAAACATGGTAAGGAGCCGTCATCAAGACAGTTCTGTACCAAGGGTCCAGAGAGATGGCTCAGTGGTTAAGAGCACTTAACGCTCTCGAAGAGAACTACAGTTGCGTTCCCAGCACTCACACCGGGTGCCTCATAACTGCCTGGAACTCTTCTTCCGGCTTCTGAGGACACTTGGAAAGATTTAAAAAGGGGCAGGGGGCGAGTGGATACCTTTTGTCGGGCCCTGCCAAGGTATGCCACATGCAACAGTGCAAAGGTTTATTTCAGGGGGAGTGAAAAAGCAAAGGGCCAACTCAGAGTGGCGACATGAGAGAGGCAGGCAGACAGAGGGAGAACAGGCAAGAGACAAGAAAGGCAAGAGAAGCAAAGGAGGCAAGAGCTGTACCTGGGGAACACTTTTAAGGGGTGCACATATCACCAAGCTGAAGGTAGAAAGGCACCTGTCTACAGGTGGTCACATAACTGGCTTGGTGGTCAAGGCAGGCTGCTGCCCTGGAGTGAACTAACAACACCCCCACACACGTCTGTATATAACAAGTCGACATCCATGTACACTTAAAATCTTCAGCATTACAGGAAAGAAGAATGCTCTGGGAAAGAAGGTCCAGGGCGTTACATTTTTAGCTCACACACCACAAAACTGCTGCCCCATGCCTGATGGCATGCTGCTTCCGAGATGGCATGCTGCTTTGGATGATTATCGGTCACGTCACTGTCACCAGAAATACGCTGCTTAGAGAAGGGATCATTGACCTCTGACCCTGTGGACTGATTCCAGCCCATCATCTGGCTTGGACAGACCATGAACGTTTTTCTTTAATATTTTTAAGTAGTTGGGGAAATTTTCAAAAGGATATTTATTGACATGAGAACGTTAGATGAAACTCCAAATTCAGCTTGGAAAGTTTATTGGAATAGACTAGAAACAATCCATTTGTGTATCGTCTGTGGATACATTTGTGCAAAGCCAGAGCTGATTGCATGTGACGGAGACCATGTGGCGAACAAGGCCTGAGCAAACTCAAGTTTCCTATCTGGCTCCTTAGCAATAGAGTGTGCCCACCACAACCCCCCACACCCAGGCCAGCTGGTAACTACCTTTTCTACTAAAATTCTTCTCAGAGAAGGGATTTCTTGGGAGAAATCCCTAAAAGGTGAATGCTAGATCTGCATTAAATTGGAAACACAAGCATTATCTATCTTTGCCAGTGGTTATTAAAATTCTAAACTTTGGGATTTGGTTGGGAATTATTGCAGCAAAGAGCCAATCCTTTTCTTTAACTGGTGGGAATTAATGATTTGGAGCAACAGAAAGAAACAAAGGGGTGTATAAAACCCATTGCATTCATGGTGCTTTATTGCAGAGACTCTGAGAGGGACAGAGAATAGACTCACAGCACAATCTCACAGGCAGTGCAGTCCTGGGCCCTAGCCTTTCCCTAAGATACGGTTGCATCCTGTTGTGCAGTCAGTGAAGCCCCAAATATTTCAAACATAAATCCCCTCTGTTTTGCTTCAGCGGCGTCTAGCAGATTTTTATCACTTGAAATCCAATATGGTCCTTATTTATACATTCCTGATGACCCACAGAAGGAGCCGGAGACTCCAGAGATGCCGCCGTCCATTTTATGAAGCTGTAAGATCTTGCTGAATTATTTACGTAACTGTCCACTAGCACTTATAGCTAGGCAGCTCTCACGCTTAACCCAGAAATCTTAGTTATTAAGGTGACATTTTGTAATCTTCTCATTGGACAAGAACAGAGGAAAATACACTGTTATGCCTTCAGCAAGAGTGTGGAGGAAACAGGGTGCTGATGGGAAATAAGAGGCATCCGCCACAGTTCTTGTTTTACAAGACAACACAGCATCCCACACCTAAGACAAGGCAAATGGGCTCATCCATTATTCACGGGTCACTCTGAAGATCCAGAAGCTAAGCAAACAGTGCTCCCAGAGATGTCACCAGTGCTCCCAGAGATGTCACCAGGAGCAGTGCAAACACTCAACAAGGCATCAGCCCTGGTCTCCTCCTGCTGGACGCCATGCTCTCCGGGGCCTCTGCCCTCCTTCCTGGGGGAAGCTGACCACCAAAGCCACCCTCACTGCCATTTCCCAACAGCCTCACTCTCAGGTGACAACAGCAGTGATTCTTTGACAGGTGTGGCAGGGCAAGCAGAGGTGGTGTGCTCTTTGCAATGTCATGCCAGATCAATAAACACCCTCATGCCAGCCTGTCCCAGCGAGGGGGATAAATGGGTCCCTGCTTTAATTATTAAACAAGAGTTGGCAGGGCTCAGCACACAGGTGCTTACAGAACTACAAGTATTTCCAATATGAAATTGAACTGGGTGGAGCTCATTCCTGATTCAATTATCTTCACTATTCCCACTGGCAAATGAAAGAAGCCAACTGTTTGCAGACATACTGATTGTCAGGGCCCATGCCAGGGAAAGAACATTTCTGAACTTCTACAGATGTATCTATCATCTCACTATTTTTTACTGACTCTCAACATCCTTCATCTCTGCTAAACTTCATGGCTCCTCTTGGTAGCATCACCTACAACCCCAGGAACTCCTTTTCCAGTCGCCTCCCACGATGGAAATGCACTGCTGTCAAAAGATACCCAGTGTAGAGCACTCAGGTTTGGGCACTAATCCTAATAAGTCAAGGAGGGCACGCCACTTGAAATGGATAGACCCAGGCCTGCCTCTGTAGAAGGGGGCTTTTACCCTGATTTGTCCTATTAGGGACCCACCACACACCTCTTCCTCCATAGGGAGCTTACTTCTCACGTGATGGAGACAAGTCCGAAAAACACCAGAGCACCAAGGCAAACGGGAGATTCTCAGAGACTCACACCAGATATGCTTTGTAGAGAAGATAGGGGGTCGCTGGTGATAAAATGACCAGCAAAAGCCACCAGAACCCACTTTCCTCCTTCCTGCAAACCCCAAACCTCTGTGGCCCCAGAGAGCAAGGCACACCTGTGCTGTCCCAAGCAGTGAGAGGGACGTTGGTGACTTTTTCAGACAGCTAAGCTCTTACTGAATATTAGACCCCCCCCCAACACAAGAGTTTCTGATCCAACATGAACTTGTCCACTTCCAATTACCCCCTTGCATTCTGAGAAGAAAGTCAAGGGTGAAGGTATTTTTCTTCCAAGTCTCTTATTCAAAGTCACCATTATAAGAATTTTGATGTTTATAAAAGTTCTGCCAATAATGATTGGGGGATGTTCCAACGAAGGAATTTCCCATACTCCCTGGGGTGAGAATGAGTCGCCGTCTTATCCAGCACCGTTGAAGAGGAGCAAAATTTTCACAGAAAGAGATCAGGAGTCCCTAACATGCTTTGCTGATCCTCACAGAGTCCCAGCCACCCTTAACGGGGCTCGACACGTTGCGGATGTGTGTACGTAAACATGCAGCACGTAGGACTTTACACACAGATGTGTAGGTGTAGTCAGTAGGTGGCTCCTGTGTGTGTGTTTAGAAATAAGAGTGTGAAGGCCTTGAACATTCTTCCTACCCACTTTGGCAGTTTCATACCTTTCTGTTATTATTTAAAACTTCATATATATATATACATATACATATATAATTTTTCCATATGTTCTCCAGTAGCTGTCAGAGATAATAATATAAAGCAGTTCTAAAAGCTTAGATTTAAACACCAGGTATTTGACCCCACAGGTTTCCTTCCAGGCTGCCTTTCACAGAGCTGGCCCTAGTACCTTCAGCACTGCCCACTCTCACTGGAGAGAGGGTGTGTGCTTTGTGTTGGGTCTCAAGCCTTAGACCTTAGAGTGCTGGGATGAACAGCCCTGAGGATCGCACTGGTTTGGTAAGGACATGTCGGCAGAAGGGAGCTCAGCATCCAGTTCAAGCCCACAGCACAAGTTTCCTCCCACAGGGAGGAGGAAGACCCTAGTCAGCCTTCTCCTAGTTACCCTTGCTGCCTGTATTTCATTTGATTGAGTCCCAGCCTGTGGGAATCAGAGAGTCTGCTACAGCCTTCCGGGAAAGACTCCTCACGAGAGAGAGAGAGAGAGAGACAGAGAGAGAGAGAGACAGAGAGAGAGAGACAGAGAGAGAGAGACAGAGACAGAAACAGAGAGAGAGATCTTTCTCCTCTTCAGTCAGGTATGCTGTGTGGAGCTGGGCTGTGGTCCAACAGGAAAGAGCGCCGATAGCTGCAGAGGGCAAGAAGCTGGAGACTGGCGAAAATGATCGAATCCTGAACCAGGGGTCAGAGAGCTTGTCTTGTAAAGGGCTAGACAGTTAAATATTTAAGCTTTGTGGGCCCCCTCTGCTGCTGTTTTCTTAGCAAACTTACTTAATTTTTAGGCAGAAGGAAAACTGGCTTGGGGGGCTGGATTTGACCCATGAGCTAGAGTTTGCTGATACCCTTCTCGAACCAACCCGGCAAGCGAGCGTCTCCAGAGTTCTTATTAGGAAAGATGATTTAAAAAAAATAAGCTGTTTTTTCAAGTTACCGCTAGTCTGGTACTCTGCCCCTTGCAACAAGAATCCCCCAATGATTCCGCAGTGCATCTGCTTTCTTGAATCTCCTCCATCCACATCCCAAGGAAAAGGAAAGAACGTGAAAGTACTGGGATGCCAAAGAGACGCACACCACACGTCCATGAGAAAAGTTTCCTAACTGAAGCAGCAACTGCTGCCTTGGAGGGACAGGACGGGATGAAGAAACAGATGGGCTTGGAAAGGAGACAAGAGCTTGGGGTGTGGGGCTCTTTGAGATTCTAAAGTAAAGAATGAATTTGAAAAGTGATGGCGCAGGCCCCACCTAGCGGGATGTTCCCGCCTGGAACGTTTGGTTTGTAGCCTGCGTCTTGCCCTCTCTCAGAAGTCATTAAATGTTATCCATTTTATATGGCAACCTGACAGGCTACAGTGCCAAGTGATTGTGTTCATTATCACACAGATGTTTCTCTGAGGTGGCTGGTGACACATTCACAGGACTCCACAGTGTAAGAAACTCTCACGGATGGTGCAGAGGGGCTTTCAATCTGTGGGACATTCCGAGGGGCAGGAAGTCCCAAATGGACAGGAAGCCCAGTTGTACAGGAAGTCCCCTGGGTTGCTTTCAGGGAAGAAGTCTGCTCTGAGGTGACAACAGGAGTCAGGGGCCATTGTCTCACCTCGTGCATTTCAGGCTTGTCTGTCCTCGGAGAGGAAGCATGGACCTTTAGTCCTCCTTCACAAAGTCCATGTTGGTTAAGTCTCTCCTATTCAGATTTATTTATGGATCTATAGTTTAGGACAGGTTTTCATGTAACCCAGGTTGGCACCTTGAACTCCCTACATAGCCAAGGATGACCTTAAACTTCTGGTCCTTCTGCCTCCACCTCCCAAGTATTGGGGTCACTGGTGTCAGTCACCATGCTAGGTAAACTCTCCACCAACTGCATGACAGCGATGACCACTCGTCTCTTTTTAAACCTCCAGACAAGACTGCTTTGCAATATGTTGGGAGCTTGTTTCTGAGTGAGGCCAATCAAGGTGCTACTTGGGCTCTTCGCTTCAGCGCCCACACTGCAAACAAGTGTCCCTTTGGCGGTTTATCAAAGGCCATGGATTACGAGGAGCAAGGTGCTTGCCCCAAGTGCACTGCTAACCCAGCAGTAACATATCCTGAAGAAGGTGCCTCTAGCCAAGCACACACAAAGTCAGGCCATGGAGCCATCTGTTGATAAAAGGCTGCAACTCTGGCCTCCCAGGAAGCTACTCATCTATCTCTCCCTAAGGTCAGAATTCCTAATTCGAGTTGATAATCACTTTATAAGACATAACTACCTCACATAATAGTAACCTGAGAACAGAATCAAGATGTGTGTGCATACGTGTGCCCACACCCATCCTTCATTATCCATGGGGGATTGGTTCCAGCACCACCACCACCCCCTCGGATACCACAATCAACCAGAGACTCAAGTCCTTTGTATAAAACAGTGCAGCCTTTCCATTTCATTAATGCTCACTGTTACATCACTTAAATAACCTCTAAATTACTTACGATAGTGTCTACAATGTAAACACTATATGACCAGTTCTGCTGAGTTATTTAAGAGAGAAATGGCAAGAAAGGAGAGTCTATTTGATAATTTTTCCCAGTGTTTTCTATTCATGGTTAGTTGAATCTGGGAAGCTGGAAAACACAGACGCTCAGGCTTGGCCATCTTCGGGTTCAGCTTGACCAAGGACCCTCTAACAAGATACCAGCTCACAGGTGGGCTCTATGAGAGCAGGTGGGTGGGAGACGAGCACGTCAGGACAAGGAGTCTTACGGTGCCCAGGCCCTGCAGGCCTGTGCAATCTCACCTTTCCTCTCTTTGACAGGGCAACTGGCTCTGGGCCACACTCACCACCACCGCCTGCCATCCCTGGATCCCATCTCAGTTTCTTCCTCATGCCTTCTCACATACGCTCCAATTCAGATTGTGAACCTCTTGCCCACCTCTCTACCCTCATCTCACACCTGTCTGCCTCCCATCTGCACATTACTGGCACCCAAGCCGTACTGCCGGGGCCCCACCCATGGCATCTTAAGGCCTGCCCTTCTCTGGGCATGCCAACACAGGCTATCAGTGTCTTCTGGAGCATCCTTTCGTAGACTCTCTGATGATTAAGTTATATATCTTTTATAGCACAGCTCAAGGCCTAGTTTCGCAGAGGGCGCTTCCCTGCCTTGTCCTACCAGACTTTCTCTGGGCTGCTTGCCTTCCTACCGTGGCTTTAATTGTCATTTATTCCATTTCACTTACTTAAGCCAGGCAACAACTCTTAACAATTTCATTCTATTGGGCCCTGTGGCAATCAAGGACATTCAGAATAACATTCATACAGGGTATAAAACACACAGGATTACAGAGAATTTAGATTTAAATATAATCAGTTATCAAAATATTTTCAAAGGAACTTGGCAATAAATGGTTTCTTTATAACATTAAATAACAAGATCTGGTGGGTTGTCTAATAACTACTATGCTTTTGAATAGTAGTGAATATACGTGGTGTTTTAAGACTTCTTTCCACATCTTTTTTTAAAAAAAAGATGTATTTATTTTTTATTTTATGTGATAAGTGTTTTGCGTGCTTGTATGTAAGTGTACCATGTGCATGCCAGGTGCCCATGGAAGTCAGAAGAGGGCATTAATCCCTTAAAACTGGAGTTAGAGATGGTCCTGAGCCACCATGTGGGTTCTGGGACTCAAACATGGATCCTCTGCAAGAGCAACAAGTACTTTTTACCACTGAGCATTTTTTCCACACTCCCCGCCTTAAGGATGCCTTTAAAGATCTTAGTGCTCTGCACAAAACTGCAGGTTTTAAGCCAGTACAAAAAGTCACCAATGCAGGCAATTCTTCTGTGTTTACTGCTGAGACTAATCCCACTGCATCTATGGCTGGAATTAAATGGACCAAAATGCTAAACATAGTTAATGTTTAATGACCCTCAAACTGAAGGGTCATTTGTTTCAACTTCAGTTCACAGGTTTTTGTAGTTGGAGACCGCTCATTCATTTCCTGGCTGCCCAGACCCATATAATAACACAGAAACTATATTAATTACAACACTGTTTGGCCAGTAGCTTATGCATATTTCTGGCTAACTCTTACACCTTGAATTAACCTATTTCTCTTAATCTATGTTTTACCATGAGGCTCATAGTTTACCGGTAAGGTTCTCCGGTATCTGTCTCCTTCAGCAGCTACATGGCCTCTCTTTGACTCTGCCTATTTTCTCTGTATATCTCTGTTCGGATTTCCCATCTGGCTTAACTCTACTAAGCTATTGACCAAAAGAGCTTCTTTAATAACCAATGGTAATAAAACATATTCATAGCATACAGAGGGGAATCCCACATCATCTCCCCTTTTCTGTCTAAATAAAAAGGTTTTAACTTTAACATAATAAAAGTACATATAAAAAAACAGGTATCAAGCAAGAATTACACTTACAATATTTAGTCTAATTGTATCTGTAGAGTTTTATATCTAATTTATCCATTATCATAACTAAGGAAAACTATAACTATTTGTCTTCAACTCTTTAAAGACCCCAGAAGGATATAATATTACCTAAGTAAACAGGAAGTGCATTGTAAGCAACTTCTAAAGTTCTAGAATTGACAAAGACATCTCGCTGCCTAGTTAGTCACACAATGTTCTTCTGTAATGTTACAACATCTGTATTCAGCCTATAGGCCCATAATATCTGACAGACTTTTCCATAAAGTAGGAAATTTGCAGATCTGTTTTGCCTTGTAATGGCAAAGTTCATTAGATGCTTTCTTCTGTGTCCTGCAGAAGGTCTAGCAATTTTTTTTAATGAAGCAGGAGCCCTGAAGAACTGTTTAACTTTTAGGCAAGTTTGGCAGTCACTTTTTGTGGGTTCTACATGTCCAGTTCATACAGTATACCATGAAGAAGTCCAGGCAAGAGCAGTTTCTTGCCCAAATGGCTAACAAACTCCATAAGGAGCCTCTTTGATGCCTATCATCCTCTTGAAATAATTGATACTGCCAGGAGCAGACATGTCTTACTGTTGAGAAAAGTCTGAGTTCTTAAAATATTTTAAATGCTGTATTTTGTAAGTCTTTGAAAGATTTGAAGAATACCTATCCATCTGAAATATATCTCTGTACATCTAGAAAACCTAACATGACTACAAGTTTGACTATTATAGATAACTATCTATTAATCTGTATGTTTAATTATACATTACATTTTTAAATGAGCTGCACAAATGCAATACCTTAATCAAGAGCAGAAATCTACATAAAATAAAGTTGACCTTAAATATGTATCAATAAACCAAGATCCATGCCAATACAAAGTATTCATCTCTATAGCATTTAAGTGTAAACCCTATAAATGTAAACAAACATTTATAAACAATCATTTAGGGAATTGGGGTGATGTTTTCTAGACTATATTTTTGTAATTGGGAGTGTTGTTAATAGGATCTTTCATGGGGTATTTTGTATGGTAGGTCTGTCTTAGCCAGCAGTTCTGAAGCTGTCATGGATGTTGGACCATCTCTGCCATTGCTTTGGGGGACTTGTTTGATCAAACCATATTAGACGGTAAGGAATCCACAGCTTTTTATCTTCTGTAGAAACAAAAGCAGAATTTCTTTTCCAAAGCGACATATCCTTAAACCCAAATTTTGAAGTCAAAATACATTTAAAATGTATATGTTGGTTTAGCTTAGCAGCTCGTACAATGAAATGTCTCTCTGTACTTAGCTCATTCACAGTCAAAAAATTAAAAAAAAACACACAATAATATACATAATCCAGACTTTTTGCTTATTTTTTATCTTTGCATGGCTTGTTTTTTTTTTGTACTCCTTAAATCTATGACTATCTATACTCTGTCTCTTTAAAGACTTTATTTTATTTTTAAAAACTATTTTTTATAACTGTCTATACTCTTTTTTTCCTCTCAAGCCTACGTACATTTTTTTAAACACACTATGACCTATTTTTAGAGGTTTATTTTTGTCTGAATCTGTCTTTATTGGGTATCTAAAATCCCTTTTTGACAAGGAGTGTTTTAAAATAGTAAGCAGTATGGTCACAGCCCTGGATGTTGGCTCCGCCTCTCTTGGCCTTTAAATATGGTGGAGGTACATTTACTGCCAGCTCTGGGACTGCTGGGTGGGAGCCGTGCTCACACCTCGACTCTGGGAAACAACACCATGCAGCAAATAAACTCTTTTTGTCTGAGTAAAAGCTAAATCTGCTATGCAGCAGGCTGCACAGCCTGGAAATGTCTCTGTGTGTGGTGGCAGGAATCCACCATGCTTTCCTGCCTGTGCACACCTAGCAGACCCGATCCAGCTGCTTTCTGAGGCGAGGACGCTGAGCTGCAGGCATGCTCTCAGCTACTTTCCTCTTAACCCTGAGCAGGTGTACAAGGACCCAGATCCGAGATGTTAGCCCCAGTTGTTCTGGTGCCGTTTTGATGTGGGATTTCCCCCTGTGTGTTGTGATTACCATTAATGAATAAAGAAACTGCCTTGGCCTATTGATAGGGCAGAACTTAGGTAGGTGGGGAAAACTAAATGGCATGCTGGGAGGAAGGAGGCAGAGTCAGGGAGAAGCCATGGAGCCCCGCTGGAGCTGGATGGAACTTTATCTGGTAAGCCACAGCCATGTGGCGATACACAGATTAATGGAGATGGGTTAAATTAATATGTAAGAGTTAGCCAATAAGAAGCTAGAGCTAATGGGCCAAGCAGTGATTTAAATAATATGGCTTCTGTGTGATTATTTCAGTTCTGGGCAGCCAGGACGAACAAGCAGCCCCCTGCTACTCCATTTTGTAGGCGGAGCCTGCTTGTTCATTTCCCCGGCTGCCTGGACATGAATAACCACACAGAAATGATATTAATTACAAAATTGTTTCACCAATAGCTTATGCATATTTCTAGCTAACTCTTACATCTTAAATTAGCCCATTTCTATTAATCTGTGAATCACCCAGAGGTTGTGGCCTACCAGGAAGATTCAGGCTGGTGGCTGGTGTCTTTCTCTTTCAACAGCTACACGGCCTCTCTGACTCCGCCTATTTTCTCTCTCTATTTCTGTTCAGACTTCCTGCCTGGTTTTACTCTACTAAGCCATTGACTGAAACAGCTTCTTTAATAACTGATTGTAATAAAACATATTCATAATATACAGAGGGGAATCCCACATCAAGTTTCTTGCTGGCTGCTGAATCCCATCACTGTGTCCTGGATCAGGGAGTCCAGATTTGTGCTAGAACTCTCCAGTCCACTATAGGCTACTAGAGGATGAAGCCATAACTTATTTTAACAGCCACTTCTCCCAGTACCGGGGGACAGAGCAAATGCACATGAGTAGCAGCCGAAGAACAGTGTGGAAGACTGTCTGCTTGATCAAGTGGCTTTTTACCATGTGTCAGAACTTTAAAGCTGGGGTTGTTTTCTCTCCTGAGAGTCTTCCATGACCCCTTCTGTAAACCCCTTCAGTTGGTCTGTCCCATAGATGAACTTTGTGTTAGCCAATGATGCTGGCTTTTCACAAGTTCTTTCTCAGCTGATTCATTATCTCTTTCCTCATTCATGAACTTTTGATAGGCAGACGTTGTGGGGCCACAGTCATGTCTCATTTATCTCTTCATCCCTCTGTGTATCAGTGTTTACTAGTATAGTAAATGGGACATTGTTTTAAACTCACATAGGTTATTTTTTTTTAATCATGGACTCACACAGTCTTGGTGTCCACAAGGAACCATGTCTGGTTACTCTCTGGTGGCTTCTCTCTGACTGTTCCCTTTACCAAACACTGTCCCTTCTCACCAACTCCAGCATGCTGGGGTTTGTGCAGTTGCATTTTACAGAATGGCTGAGAATGAAGAAACTCATAAATCCTACCATTCCCCTCTATCACCCACCATGAAGCTGGGAGCATGCCTAGCATTTAGAAGGTGAACTGGTTGCAAAGAATCGTAGAACTCATGCTGGGCCTACAGTTCCCCAGAGAAAGCGCTTCCTGTGCAAGAGAGAAGACCTGACTTTGAGTCTTCAGAAGCCATCCAGAGCCAGGTGGGAGAACACACATCCATTATCCAGTGCTTCTGGGATGCAACCAAAGTCTCCACTTTTGATGGAGTCAGGGCAATCTTTGGATGCTTTTGGGTCAAAGAGTCTGGCACTCACATGTGTGTGTGCAATTGTATGCATATGCACACACATACAAATAAATAAATAGGTATAATGATGAAAATTCATGATCTTTGCTAAAAAAGAATTTCCTTGTACAATTCCAAATCCTTATGTGTACTAACAGTGCTAGAAGAACTTCTGGGGTGTTGGCCAGGCTCTATCCGTGTTCCTAACTCTTTTAGCTCACAATCTGCTAACTGAGAACATTATTTTAAACCCACCAAAGAGTGTTTTATATGTGCTCTGCAAAATACATTTGGATTGTATCCTTAATAAACGTGCTATAAATGGCGTGACATCTCCCCTTATTTCAGGTGCTAAGGTTTGTGTCTTAAAGATGTCACCATTGTGATCACTACAATCCCTGCCTTTAACCACTGTATGAACACACCAATGTGTCTTTATCCATTTCCCTGAAGACATGTGTTGGAATTTTCCTAATCTGTCAGTATTATACACAGAGCACACCTCTCCCATCCCACACACATCTCCTCAGAGATATCTTTGAAAAAGTCTGGGAGTTCTTGATGCTAGAGTACATGATCCTTATCTTGTGTGTATTCGTTTGTGTGTGTGAACATGTGTTGGATGTGATGCATAGATGTTCATGTACAGAGATGATTGCTTCCTAATGTGATGCATGGATGTGGATATATGGGGAAGATTACATCCTGATGTGATGCATGTGCATGTATGGTAAGGAAACTTTGTGATATGATGCATGGATGTGCATGGATAGGGAGGATAACTTCCTGATGTGATGCATGGATGTGCATGGATGGGGTGGATAACTTCCTGATGTGATGCATGGATGTGCATGGATGGGGACAATAGCTTCCTTGTCTATTTGCATAAACACCATCCACCTGTTTGTGATCTAGGGTCTCTCATGGCCTAGAGCTGGCCAAGTCTGCTATGCTTGTGATCCTCCTGCATCTGCCTCTCTGGCCTTGGAATTACAAGAGTAAATTCCACACTCAGCTTTTGTTTACTTGGGTCCCGGAGATGGACTTCAGATCCTCATGCTTGCAAAGCAAGCAGTTTCCTGACCAAGTCATCTCCCCAGATCCTAGCAGATGCATCTTAAATGGCCTCAAATACAACGAAATTTCTGTGGCCCGTGTGTGTCAACTACACTCCAAGAGCAACAAACACATAGGGGTGTAAAATGGCGACTATTGCAGCTTTCGTGTTCATGGCTTGTTTTCATTTTCTTCTTTCCATGTATATACACACCATCCAACCTATTCTTCTTGAGGTAAGGTTTTTTAAGTCAAACCCAGAGTTCAGTTGCATAACTACCTTGCTACGGTGATCCCTGTCTGCCTTTTGAGGCTGGAATCACAGGTAAGCTGCCATGGGCACCCAGCATTTATATGGGTTCTGTGGATCTAAATTCAGATCTCTGGGCTTGCTGCAAGGGCTTAGCCGCTGAGTCATCTCCCCAGCCCTCACTTGCATGTCTCTAAGGGGTACCTCCTATGACTTTACAGGTACCCTCCAGCATTTTTGAAGTGTTAAAGAATTTGCCATGCTCAGTCTGTCCAATTGGCTTATAGGGCAAATGTGAAAAGCACATTTTTAAAAACTGTCTTCGATAACACAGCTAGAATTGAAACCCAGACCTAAATGTGATGACCCTGGAGTATTACACACTCCTTGTGACCAGGAAGACGAAAACCTTGAAGATCAAGACTTAGTACATGCAGACGTGAGAAACTTCTCAGGACTTGCTCTCACACTCCCTCATCAGCTCACTTCCAAAGTGAAGACTGAAAATCCTCACCCCTTGGCACCTTCTGCCCAGCACAGATTCGCTCAAGTATAGGTTCATAGAATGTGAATTTGATAACAACGACAAAAAGAATGGCAATGATAAACCCCAGTGGATTCACATGGCGGAGATGGCTGTATGGCTTTTAAGCACTTCAATTCTTTTTAAAAATAGGAACAAGAGTTTTTGCGATTGTTTATTTCTTTGGGGGCATCTGTGCACCCCAGTGATGCACATGGGAGTCAAAGGGCAACTCGCTGGAGTTGGTTCTTTCCTCCTACTGCGTGCATCCCAGGGACTAGACTTGGCAATAGTGCTTTTACAGGCTGAGCCCTGTCACCAGCCCTGGATTTTCATTCTTTATAGAATTAGATTCCACACAGGTTAGACCCCCAGACTCTTCTAGGGAGCCTTGGACCTTCTCTCCTGTCCTCTCTTCTGTCTTTCAGTCTGTCCGTCTCTTTACCTCTGTCTCTGTTTCTCTCTGCTCTCTAGTACATCCCCACAGGCACCTCTGCCTTTGTTTTGATTTTTTATTCCTTTATTTAAGCCCTCAGGGATACATTCACTTGGACCACTGCTCACAGGAAGCAGGAAGAGCGATAGGAGAGAGTTCCTGATGAACTCAAGGCAATAACCAGATAGCACTCCTTGGGGTGGATGACTTAGCCGGCAGCTCTGGCCACATCTGCCCAGGGACCTGGCAAGCAGGATGTCTCTTTATCATTCAAGCCCTGAACAAAGCTGTCACGCACAGAGCAGGCCGGATTTGATTTAGAGCGGTGTCCCAGTTGCCCAAAGGAAGTCTGGGGAATCAGACTTTCCATAATACACCCGGATTAGTCATTCGGCGAGCAGGTGAGTATTTGCTTTCGCAATTGTCCCTCGCTAAATAATCTAGATAGATATAAAAACAGTGAATTCAGCTGCCTGTGAATAGTATGGATATTTGTGCTTTTGTGCAGCACCAATCCCCAGCAATATTTTTTTTGTATTAAATACCATGAATCCACTTCACCTGTCAGCACTATTCAAAACACGAAATGCTGTATGAATAGAGAGGATGTTCTGGGATCTTTCAGATGATTACTGTTGCTAGGAAAACCACTTCCTGATATCTTTGTGCTTGCTGTGTGTGTCTCTCTTTGTGTACGGCTTACAGTGACAAGCAAATTCATAGCATGGTTTCAGGGAGGAATTGCAAAAGTTTAGAAATGTTTAAAGAACACTGCTTAAAGTTACAAAGGGGATGTCAGCTAAAATAACAGTGGGACGTTATGCTTCCATGGGGGGGGTGACCATGGGGACAGCAATGACTCTGTTTGCACACAGACTTCAAGCCCATCCCAGTCATCCTTTTCTGGAACCTCAGAACTGGGTTATGCTTTTGTGGTCCCCAAGGAAATTACCATCTTCTGCTCCTTGAGAATATTAAGCCAATTATTGCTTCTAGAATGTCAGTTTGGTTTAAACTTGTAATTCAGCTAGATTGATGGGAGGGGACTAGGTGAGCTCTCCTGGGGCTGGAGCAGGGAAGCAAACTGGAGTCAGGTTCAGACAGACTCATTTGTCTGCTCGGGATAAGCTGTTCTTCCCAACCGGGCGGCGGAGTGATGTGATTCAGGATCCCACATCCCGGAGACATCAGGAAGAGTCCAAAGCAAGTGTGGCCCAAGGCTCAGATACACAGGACAAACTGACCTCAAGTCCCTCATACCTATTCACTATGCAGTACCTTCAGAGTGGTTCAGATTAGGAAACAGGGACAGACAAAGAACAACTCCAATTACTCCAGCCACTGGGACCCTGACTTTCATCTGACATTCCATCACACGTCTACCATGGACACTCATAGTTTGCCTCCATGAACGGCTGAGGATAAACAATGCCTGGAATTACTCCGGGGAGCTGGGATATTAGCAAGCACCTTTGTGCCAGGGCCCCTTTGTCTGCACCCACAGCTTAAGGTCGTTAGAATATGTCCTTTTCTAAATACCAGTCTCCTGCCAGCCCTGGGTCCGAGCCTGCTGTAAGGCTGTAAGGACTGGAGAGGAAGCACCCGTTGCCCCAGAAGGCCGCTCAGCAAGCTTTCTGCTCTTGAGTGCAGAGCTGGATTAACCTTTCTGGTAGCCAGACTCCAGCAGTCCTAGTCTGCCAGGATACGGAACTGTACACAGGGGCTGGGAGGGAGGCCAGTTGTAGCCTGGGCTACAGGTGTCCTGTGGTCACTGAGAGCAAAGGTGCAGAATGAAGCAAGGGGTGAGGGAGAAAGGGAGAAAAGCCGCTGTTCCTTCTACACGAGGCAAGAGCTGTGTCTCCACGGCTCTGCTGATGTAGGGTAGAAGGCGCTGTGAATACAGCATCAGGCGGCAATAGAAGGCCTTTGTTCCCTAAGTGCCCCATTGGAGTGCCTGCTGGAGGAATCAAGGCGAGTCTGTTCCAAGCTTTCCATCCACATCCCATATAGAGAGACCTGGAACCTCTCACTGGGACAATATGTCCCTCACTCTTCCCCTGATGCTGGAGACAAACACTGCATGGTGCCTGGTGGACTCTTCTGTTGGGGATGAGACTGTGGTACCCGGGGACAGTGGCACCTAGTCAGATGTAGGGCTGTGACAGAGAAGATCCAGCTTCACCTATGCTTAAACCTTCCTGTCTGAGGGAGTCCTTCCTCAAGTTCATTCACAACGAAGAGAACCAGGGGTCCATACATCCAGGCAATCCCTCCTTTGTGTTCCCAGCTACCCTTTCGTGAGTGCTTTCTATGTAAGGGGCACTATGAATTTTCTATATATTGTTTCTTGTGTAGAAACCAGTTTTATGTGCTAAGCCTTTAAATATTAAATATATAAATTAATAAAAATGCAGCCTTGTTATTCTATTCCCAGAAGATTTTCCTATGGGAGTAATCAAGCAATTGTATAATGATGTATATTATATAAGGATGGTTATCATGGTTAAGTGTGTAACAAATAAATTGAAGACAAAACAAGAGTATAAGATGTGTGGGTATCTCTGTGTTTGTTTATATAAAGTGTACATGTGTGCACACACATATGGTTGTACACATATTTACATATGTATAAATTATATATCATTATGCAAGGGACATATTTACAATATTAAAGATATGCTTTAAATGGAAAGAACATATTTATTAAATGCCACTCTATGTCCTGACTGAACATTAATAAAAAACCAAGGATGAAATCTATGAGTTTCTTGTTCTCATTCTTTTCAGATTGGGCGGTGAAGGGAATTTATGGGTCAAAATGTTATTTGTCTACTCCATAGACGACTTTATGCTTTTAAAACAGTAAGCATATATTGGTTTTGTATTCAGCAACCCCCAAGCCCAGTAAAGCTATTTACATTTGGGGGAGGGAATAGCCAGGCACTCCACCACACACACACACACTGTATAGTTGCTGCCTATTAGCATCTAATTACTGCCTAGATTGATGGAGTATGCTGGCTGCACAGGTGTCCGAGATGCTGATTCTGAACTCATTTTAGTCCTTAATTTATTTGCCTGATTAACTACTTTCATTGAGAGCATTTAGCACACTGAAATGGTGATCAAAATATGAAAGGAATCTTACGGATAACAGAGCGACGGACTCCATCGACAGAAACACTCACACGGTCTGGATAGTGATTTTTGGAGGGCAATGGTGTACAAAGGGGGCACTAGGCCTGGGAGAATACGAAACTCATTGTTGAACACAGGTACCAACGAAGACCTTCTTCTGTGTGAAGATGGGCAGGGGTGGTTGCTTTTCTTCTTGCCTTTAATTTCCTTTGTACAGCCAGACACTTGTGTGGGCGTCATAGAGCACATAGTCTCGGACATATGTGTATGAAGCTCTTGTGTAGATCTCTCACTGAGCCACGGAGGCACAGTGGGATATCTGGATCAGAGGACTTCGGGTTGGGGTCCACCTTGAGTCTACCACAAGCAAGTGTAACAACGTAGAGTAAGGGCTGTTGCTCTTGTCTCCTCAATTTCCTAGTTATGGAAATAGGACACAGCTCACCTGTTTTGAGAAGCTAGCTGTCCACAGC
Organism: Ondatra zibethicus; assembly: GCA_004026605.1. Classification (NCBI taxonomy): domain Eukaryota; kingdom Metazoa; phylum Chordata; class Mammalia; order Rodentia; family Cricetidae; genus Ondatra; species Ondatra zibethicus. The sequence continues at coordinate 82,440 of PVIU01002268.1, read as the reverse complement.
ACAACATTGACATCACAGTCCACACACCACAGAACCATGTTCAGCTCATAATCAATGGGTCATGTTTAATGACCTGGCTATGTGCTTCTCAAGACCACAAAGAATAATCAACATCCAACTCAGGCCTCAGGAGCTTGTAATCTGGACAGCAGTGGTTTGGTTTGGAGTGTGTGGGGTATGTGTGTGTGTGGGTGTGTGTGGGGTGTGTGTGTGTGTGTGTGGTATATGTGGTATGTGTGCGAGTGTGGTGTGGTGTGTGTGTATAGTATATATCTATGTATGTGTGTGTGTGCACATGGTGTGTGTGTTCTCTCTTAGAACCAGACCTCAGGTTGTAGCAGAGAATGTTAACACTACCAATCTGCCCACATCTACTCATAAGTTTCTATGTTTACAAATGTGAAAAGTTTATCTCTTTCTTCATCCCTTCCTCATCTGACTAGAGATCAATGATAAATCTGCAGACTGCACAGTGAGCCTGATACATTTCACCCCCGTGGAAAAGCTGGAAAGCTATAGTTAGCAGAGGTGTGCTGGTCAGTTTTGCCACCATGACCCAAACTAGAGTCACCTGGGAAGAAGGGACCTTAGTGGGTGAGTCACCTTCATCAGACTGGCCTATGAGCACATCTTTGTGGCACTTTCTCAAGTAATGATTGATGGGGAGAAACCGGCTTACTATGGATGTTGCCTTCCTTTGGCTGGTGGTCCCAGGCTGTATAAGAAAGCAAGCTGAGCAAGCCATGGGCAGCAAGCCAGGGAGCTGCGCAGTGGGCCGCACTCCTCCATGGCTTCTGCTCCAGTTCCTGCCTCCAGGTTTCTGCCCTGAGTTCCTTCCATGATGGACAGAGATGGCCGTGACATAGAAATGTATCCAAACAAATCCTTTTCTCCCCCAAGTTGGTTTGGGCATGTTGTTTATCACAGGAGCAGAACAAGGAGACACTAAAGAACTCAAATTCTTCCTCATGTCTGTTTGTTCAAAGGTACCGGCCAATTCCAGGTTAAACATATTCTTTATTTAATGTTACATCATTGTCTCTGTGGACAATGTGTGTGTGTGTGTGTGTGTGTGTGTGTGTGTGTGTGTGTGTGTGTGTGTGTTGGGGGAGGGGAATGAGCACCCAAATGGGAACCTATCATGGCAAATGTGCCTAATCCATCAGGAGGAGAAACAATTCACTTACCAAATGGAGGGTGATCTAGTTTCTGTATGTGCTCTGCCATTCCGGGAGCTTTCAAAGCACATGGATGGCAACAGACAGAAGGATCTAATTCATCTGATAGATTAGGAATTAATTGCTGTTATCCTACATAAACACAAGCAAGAATGGGGGAGGGTGGAAGATGAGTTTGATGACAGAGGGACCTGCCATCTCTGTGCTTCTTTCTTTGGAAAGGACTTTCTGTAAGAGGCTGTGGTAGTTTGAATGAGACTGGTCCCTATAAACCCATAGATTTGAATGCTTGGTCACCAGAGAGGTATGGCCTCATTAGAGTAGGTGTGGCTTTGTTGGAGGAAGTTTGTCACCAGGAGAGGGCTTTGAGGTCTCAAAGGCTCAAGCCAGGCCTAGTGTCTATCTCTTCCTGCTGCCTGTGGATCCAGATGTAGAACTGCCAGCTGCCTCTCTAGCATCATGTCTGCTTGCGAGCCACCGTGCTGCCCACCATGATGATAATGGACTAACCTACTATAACTGCAAGCCAGCCCCAACCAAAAGCTGTCTTTCATAGGAGTGTCCATGGTCATGACGTCCCTTCACAGCAGCAGAGCACTGACTACGACAGAGGCAGAGCCCCTGGATGCAGCACAAATTGAAGTAGAAGAACATGCCAAGGTTTTCTGGGTTATCAAGAACTCTAGGCCAGAAGGAAAAATGCCATTATACTGCACATGGAAATGCAGGATAACTTTTCTTATTTTATGAAGGATGATTATTTCTTACAATATTTTTCTTATTACACAGAGTGATGTCAACTAAAGGGCTGACATTTTCTTTCTGTTGCATGAACCATTTTACTCAAAATGGGGAGGATTTGGAAACAGACACATAAACATGTCCACCATCTCTTGCTTCTCTCTCTCTCTCTCTCTCTCTCTCTCTCTCTCATAAGAGTTACTCACAGTCCACAGCAACTCTCTGCCTCAGCCTTGCCTAAGGGAGGAGTCAATGTGGGGCAGATAAAGTGCAGCCAGAGGAGATCAGCCATTAGATCAAAGAGCAGGAGTTCTACCAGACACTGAATGGTGAGTGCAAGAAGGTGTTAGTTCAGGGGCAGATAAAACTGCTTGTTACAGAATAACTCAAACAAACAAACAAACAACAACAACAAAAAAACCTGTTCTTCCTTCATCCTTGCAAATAAGCCCTGGCTGCATACTGCGAAAAAGCTGCCAAACTGAACCGGTGAAGAGCAAGGAGGCCCACGGTTTTCATCCTTGGGGCCTCACTAGCGTCTAGAGGTGGGGTTAAGTCAGAAGGTGAAATGGATTCACCTGGTTGATTCCTAAACCAAGTGTGAAGGAAATGTTATTTTTCTGATAGCAAATTAATGTTGGTAGCACAATGCAGCTGGGAGGGAAGAAACAACCTCAGCCCATGGTTCCTCTGTCCCTTCCTAGCTGTGTATCTAAGTCTTGAGGCAAGGAGCATGAAAGCAAGGGTGAGAATAGTCTAGACAATGCAGCCCATGATGGCGGCCAACAGCTACATGTGATTGGATGAGGGGATTTCTAAGTGAGGCGAAGTAGAAAGGAAAGATTTTTAGCCTCTTCAGTGGTGGATGTAGCTCAGTTGATAGAGCGAAGTTGCCTGAAGTCCATGATGCCCTGGGTTCGGTCCCCATCACCGCATTATTTGTGTGGGGTGTCCGCATAATTATGAGCGTGGAGGCACACACCTGTAATCGCAGCCCTCCAGAGGTAGCAGCAAGATGATCAGGTGTTGAAGGTCATCAGGAATGAGTTCCAGCGTAGCCCACAATCCAGGAGATCTCATCGCTCACAAACAGAAACCCAAACTGCATCATCACACAACGTCAGACTAACCAGAAGTTGCCTGTACCCCCAGCATTTAGCACCTGAAGAATTTCCCACATTACGTCACTCTAGTTCAGCTGATAACTCTAATTCTGAGCATGTCTGGAGTCACTCAGATGGGCACAACCCTCTTCCTGGGCTTCCTAAGCGATCTATAGTTCTTTTGACCCCCTATTCCTCCCGTCATAAAGCTAGACAATCTGAAATAAGCTAGATAATGAGGTGCTGGACTTCACCCATGAGTCCCTGCGAACTAGTCATGAGGCTGACTAGTTATTTATGCCTAGTCTTATTGGGTTTTAGATACTCAGGACTCAGAATTTTGAAACTCACAAGGGTTTATTCTTACTGTATCTGCTCTTCTGACTGTTGTCTAGGAGTTGGGTCTTCTTGATAGTTTATATGAGAAAAAAAGGGAGACCAGAGAATAAAGTAAAATAGTAACTCATGTGTCAATTAAGGCAACAAAACAGTATCCAGCCATGAGCTCCGAGGAAGCCCAGGTGGATGAGGTGAGGGCTAGAGATGACCTAATTGCCTTGAGTTCAACCCTCCCAGAGTATCTGAAGAAACGACCGTCTCCAAGATCAGCGGCTTTATTCCTGAGTTCATTTCATGGTCACACTAAATCAGGTGATGCCATTGCCCAGGGTAACTCTGTGAGTCAAGCTGCTTCTTGCAGGGGACTCAGGACTTCTCCTCATCATCTGTGTTGGTGTGAGTGTGACATGTCCCTCGTAGGCTCCTGTGTTTTCGCACTTGGTCTTCAGTGGCTGGTGCTGTCTGGGGAGGCTATGGAACCTTTAGGGGGAAGTGTGCTCATGTCGAAAGGGGCCCATGTTAGTCACATCCAGGAGTGGTACTGATCTCATGCCCTGAGTCATGACAGGACCTGGGAAGGTCGAGGGTTTTGAGGGAGCGTTCTTGTCTTCCCCATAATGCTCAGGTAAATAACTGACAGCACATGGAAATTGCAACACTCTATAGAGCACTGGCTATGACGGGGCACTTTGCATGTGATAGCTCATCTGATCTCAAAAACCATGGCAACAAACGTTACTATTATCCCTCCGTTAGTGATGAGCATTGTGCAGCTTAAATGGGTGAGGAGACATGATGGCCGTCAAGTGGGAAACAGCAGTAGAGGCTGCACTTGGGTCCGACTGAAAGCAAATCAGAGCTTCCCGTGAGCCTCCTGTGCAATGCTGTTCCCCACAGGTTTTGTCTAAGAAATTCAGGTGAAAGACAACATCATGAGCTCAGAGGTCCTTAAACATCCGGACGTTCTCAAAGAGAAAATCGACTCTCGGAGCACACAGTTCAACTTAGCTTTCTGAGAAGACGAGGATGGCTGACCCCACCTCAGCACCCTCGAAGTTTTCCAGACCTCTGCCCTCCTTGGCTCTGAGGCTGCCACCTCCACAAGACATCCGAGCCACCTCCCTCACTGGTCACTTGTCCTGTTCTAGTCTCATTCACGGTACTTCACATTTCCTGCCTGTTTTAATGCGTTCCTCTGTCCAACTGTGAGATGCTCTAAAATGCAAGTTTCCGTGGGTACAGGGATGCTGTCCAGTACTGAGTTGGGAAACATTTAATCACCACCTTCTAGAATCTTTTCTGCCTGAGACCCTAGCTCATGGAGAAAATATTTTTGCATAACCAAGTATATATGAATATATAAAATAGGTATTCACCCCAAACATTTACTGAAAATAAATAATAAAGGAATTTATTTTCAAACAATTCTTTGGTATGCATATGATTTTACTGCATAATAGAGATAAAAATAGTTGCATGCTAATGGGATGGATGTGCTTGCTGTCTGAAGGGATGCCACCTGGACACACACCAGCCTGACAGATGTGGAGGAAGGACAGCAGGACAATACTGGAAGGCTTCGCTGTTTCTCTAAGAGCGGAGAATTTTGTGTCTGCCAGAAAATAACAAGGCCACCTCATGCGAAAGCATAAATAGCGTCAGATCTGCACCAAGGTACTTTGGGCAGCTTTTGTGGCAATGTGCACACTTGGATGTTCAGAACCGAATCACCAGTGAAGTCGCATGCTGTGACACTGTGAGCAGAGCCAGGGACACACAGATGTGTTGCACATTGATTTTCAAGTAATTTTTGGTCACTGTATACTCAGACAACTTTTACTGCTCCCAATTTTTTCCTGACAGCCCCTTATTCCTCCCCCACCCCTGCACCCCCACACACAGAGTTTGACTCCTCAGAGGTCACAACCCACAATGCAAGATGATTTGCTTTAGAAAAGGGAATGGTTAGGAAAAGCTGCGGTGTGTAACCTCCTCTTTCCATGGTGTAAATACCCCCCACACACACACATAAGTCCAGGTTTGGGCCACTGGCAGCACAGGATGCAGACTCAGGACGGCAGCACACATCACTCTTGCAAGCTGGGACAAGTGAGCACCGGGACCTCCCAGTGCTTAAAGCAGAGTCTCCCTCATGCTGGGGACAGAACTGCAGTCACTCACAGATGGCTGGAGTAGTTCAGAGTCACTCCTTCACTAGCTGAAAATGGAAGGCAGGTCCCAAGAGAACCCACATGAATGGCACAGTGAGTAAGGTTTCCCTTGTTTTCTTGTTCACTCCACAAGGTTCTCCAACCCCTGAATGCCTGTGTGTAACCCTAGAGACACTGTTCAGGAGCTTTTAAATGTTTTCCTCTGAAAATCAACATGTGACTACATTTTAAACACAATGTATTTCTGCCCCCACAAAAAAGTAACTTAATTACAAGGAAATAGAAAATTTAATTAATAGTGTTATAATTTAACTATATGTAAATGTTCCTACTACAAAAACAGAGTGAAGATCTTGGAGATCATACATCGTCCAGGACTCAAATTTTTTGCCTCCTGTTCCTTGGGCACAGCACGTGGCAGATCAAAGTCATTCAATATAATAACAGATATCAACTCATACTAGCCCATTGAGGGACTTCCTGGCTTGCTATGAATCCAGATGTGCAACGACAGACTCCTCTTGACTGGAAAGGTCAAAAATACTCCTAAGTCCTTATCCAACTAAAATTCCATCTTCCCCTGTGACACACACTTGAATGTTTTTCAGAAGTTGCTTCTGAGTTTTTTTTTTAAAATCTCTCTGAGAGAGAGAATAGGAGGGTGTCAAGTTGCCTATTTTCCATACTGATCTTTTTTTTTCCAAAGGAAAATGAAGATTTAGCTTAAAATGCTTTCCCCAAACAGGAGCGGCATGAAATGGAGAAGCTTAATGGATCTCTCTATGAATAAAATGACAGATAAAACATCTATTTTGCTCACATATTCTTCGTTCACAGACAGTTCATTTCAGTAAATTTCTTACCACCACTTGCACACGTCTATTTTCCAAGGCTTTTTGGGGGCATTTCCAGTAAGTTCTGCTGGAGTCTATCACCGGTATTTACAAGGCTGTGCTTACAGGGAAATTGCAGCGGGGCTGCATCCACTTGGTCTCTTCCCTTTTTCTTTAACCCGTATCTGGCAAGCTCTCAAAATTCTTGCTGGGGCTAGAACCCAAAGATGTGCAGCCTCCACAGCTAGGTTACTATTAACAGAACACTCTTCTGCTCTCTGCCTTCCTTTAATGTGTCTCCGACTATCAGCAAGTCTGCTAACAGTGAAGGTCAGAATACCAGTAGAAAATACCTGATTGGGACCCCTCTCACGCAAATGCTCCACAGCTCCCCAAGAGTGAGCTAAGTGGATGCCAAATACCCCTATGCTGCCGACTCCCCATCTTGGGTGCCAGTGACTTTCTGGACCATGCAAGTCTCTCCGGGGACCAGGATACACATGCAAGATGTCTTACAACAGCCAATTTTCACCCCTGAGGCACCAGTAAAAGCCTCCACCAGACCACGACAACCAAAACATGTCTTCATTCATTGCCAGCTACCCTCCAGTAGTCAAAGTCACCCCTAGGTGATGGCCATTGTCCTAAATGGTCACAATAACACTACAGTGAAGGATTTTTTCCCTAAGCCATGCGATTTAAGGATTGAACACCTTTAATCCCGGTACTCAGAAGGCAGAGGCAGGTGGCTTTCTATGAGTTTGAGTTCAACCTGGTCTACATAGTGAGTTTGGAACAGCTGGGGCTACATAGTGAGACTCTGCTCCTTCATCCACACCCCTCAAGAAAAGAATCATCTCATTCTCCCATGCTCTCCTCCTCTTTTCTCTCCCCATTGCACAAATAGCAATAGCTCCCACAGTCTTAGCTACTATCATCTCCAAGGGGAAGCTTTTGTCTTGGGCTGAGATGGTCAGAGCCATTCTTTAGTAGGTGGATGGGAAGTGTGTCCTGCCTTCATGTCCCTGCTTGGTGGGGGAAACCACTTTAGTTTAGAATTTCTCTGCAAACGCCATTTTCTAACAGCGAGCTGAGGTTACCAAACCCCGCGGTAAAGGCAGCCCCCAAATGGTCCAGGCAAAGCTTTCGACCGCTGCTGATTCCTCAGCTTCACAGGCTGTTTGGCTTGTGGACTGACTGATAAGTGGTGGTTGTGCACGGGATTCTACGCTAATACTGGAAGTAGAAAGGGGAGCAATGATCACTATTGACCCCCCGTTGTAGACCATAAAGGCTGGAGGAAAGGTGGCCCTAACCAAGCAAGCACCTGGGGAATGTGTAGAAGCTAGCTGACATCACGTTCACAGTTCTGGGAGGGTGACAGTGTGGTTCATGCATCGTGTCTCTTGGGGATGACACTGGAACTGAGTCCCGGAAGATGGTCGCAGGTCAGGTAGGTAAACTGGGATGTGGTACGTATTTCAGGTACTCAGACTAGCATGTGGAAAAGCCTCCTGGAAATGGGGAATAAGATAAGCAACCGAGACTGAGATAGGCAGTGAGGGCAGGAGTCTGGAGCCGTGGAAACCCTTGTTCTGTGGAGCTGCATGCTCCCATCTGTGGATGGGGATGCTGGGTAAGAGTCTGAATGTGACGTGTGCCCCACAGACTCATGTATTTCAATACTTGGTCCCCAGTTGTTTGGGAACTCTTTGGAACCTTTCGGAGGTGATGCCTAGCTGGAGGAAGCAGGCTACTGTAGGTGGACACTCCTCTGCCCACTCTGCTTCCAGCCCAAGCTCCTTACTTCCTGGTTCACGGTCCTGCGCCATTTCCATGTTGTTAGCACCATAATGGATTGGTCCCTTTCAAACTGTGAACCAAATCAATCTTTCCCTCCCTTGCCAGGCATTTGTCACAGGGACCAGAGGAGTTACTAAGACAGAGCTTCAAAGCAGCGGAGAAGATTGAGTTCAAACCTGGCAAATGGCACTGGCTGCCATGCAGAAAATGGGCAGAGTCATTGGGGTGGGTGGGAGCTGTTACTCAGACTAAGAGGGTCCAAGAGGGAAGAAAGAAGAAAAGGATTGAATGTTGTTTGGAATCCCTGTTCTTTTTCCTTGTTGGTATTATGAGAATACTGGGCAAGGAGTCTGGAGAGATGGCTCAGCCATTAAGAGCACCAGACACTCTTCTAAAAGATGAGGTCAGTTCCCAGCGCCCACATCTGGCACCTCACAGCTACCTGGCACTCCAGGTCCAGAGGTTTCTCACACCTCAGGCCTCAGGTGCACATACCCACACATGCATACACACAATCAAAGGCATCAGGTGAGCGCATCCACACATACATACACATAATTAAAGGCCTCAGGTGCACACACTCATACATACATACACATAATTAAAAATAGTTTTAAAAATATTGAACAAGAAGCAATTTAAGGAAGAACGTGTTTGTTTTGCCTCACAGTTCAGTGGGATACCTTCCATCACACACATACAGCAATGGGAAAAGGACCTGTGGTCGGGAAGCAGATAGGAATGGAGTCCCAGAGCTTAGCCCCCTCTTTAGTGAATCCAGGATCCCAGCTGGTTAAATGGCACCACATCTAGGAAGACTCCTCTCAGCTCAGTTAGCCCAGTCTGGAATATAATCCCGCACTGACTCTTCCCACCTCCGTTAGCCCAATCTCGATGGCTGTTTTCATGGGGATCTTACATCCTTTCAAGATGAAAAGCAAGATGAACCATCAGAGGTGAATCAGCAGGGTAGGGTAACTGGGTGGCCATGACAACCCCTTCTGTTAGGTCAAACGCCTTGGCTGAATCAATAGTCAATATGCCACCCATTGTCCCATAAAGGACTAGAGGAGGTGTAAGGGAATGAATCAGCCAGACTACCCATGAGGCTTCTAGTGCATCCAGATGGATGGCTGGTGGTACCCTGCGTTCAGAGAATCACAAAGAGGCAATAAGTGCATCCACGCTAAGCATGTGAGCTTTGTAGTGAGCATAAGGAATTCCAGGCACCCTGCAGGGACTTCAGACACAGGAGCTGTGAACTGCAGTCTCAAGGGAGGAGTCTTCAAATGGAGAGTCACAGAGTCGGGGAGGCCACTGCAGAACGGTTGCCTCATTCTGTCAGCAACCCAGTGAAATCTGAGCGATGGAAAGGCAGGAGCAGACCATACCCCTCACTGCGTGTGAGCGTCTGTGTGTGAAGAGGCCACAGATCAACCTCAGGTGTCATTCCATATGGAACATCCACCTTGTTTTTTGAGACAAGGTCTCTAACTGGACACTTTGGCCAGGCTAACTGGACGGAAAGCCCTGGAGCTCAACTGGTCTCCGACTCTCCAGGGCTGTGATTACAAGTACATGACTTTCACATGGGTTTTAGGTGTCGAACCCAGATCCACAAATTTGAACAGCAAGCACTCCACGGACCGTGCCATCCTCCTATACAAGAGGGAGGCAGAATCTTCTCCAAAACTAACTCTTTAAAGTCAGCAGCCACCTCCTCCCTCCTCACCTCCATCTCACAATGTTTGCCTCTCTAAGCAAGAAGGCGTCCTAAGCACAGCTGTTTCTCATGGTGCTCTAGAGGGGAAAAGACATTCACAGCGCAAGTTCTGGCCCCTTGTGGATGGAGACAGTGCTGTTGTGTGTCACCCAGGACATCTGTAGGGGATGGTCTCCTTTTGTTCACCTTGTATCTGCTCAGTGTCTCTAGCTTCATCGTGGGAGTGAGACGCGAGCCACCTTTAAGGATATAATTTGTTTCCTATTACATTATTTCTTCCCAAGCAGGAGAGACCGAGTGTTTGTCATTTACGAGTGTCATGTCATTACATTCCGTATTGCGGTGTAATGATCTGAAATGATTAAATGACAAAATGCCAGCTCACTGCCAAAAATTTAAAGTGGCGGGCTTTTATTTGTAGATCAGAAAGCTATTATTAATTCTCATATTGACTTTGCCACATGAAATAATGCAAGGAGACTGGTGGGCATGGACATGGCAGGAGTGGGTGAAGCACTGAGCTTGACTCCAGTGTGTATGAGAGATCACTACCATGCTGGAACGTTCTCCAGAATGCGTATTCCGGACTGAACGTATCGGCCTAGCAAACTTGTCACCCAATGAGTGTTGAGTAGCAGGTAACAAAATCCAACCTGACTGGAGTTTTTATTGAGAAGAAAAATGGGACTTGAGGACAGGTGGCAGAGAAAACAGAGTAGCCTCCGGTTCTCTGAACTTATGTCCCACATCACCCTCCTCTAGCCCAGCAATTATGGGGAGGAAGGGAAACGAAGCACACAAAAGGTTTCCCTTACATCACCAGAAGAATCTTCAGTTGGTAAAATAAACATTTCACCCTCTACCCTCCTCCGCTGAAAAATCTCTTGTGGAGCTCTTTGAAAGGTCCTGAAACCTTTTAAGCAGCTAAAGTTCGGCTCCACGTGACCTTGAGTGTTTCCTGGTGTGTGAAGAAGTCTGTTTTGACTTTCCGTTTCCCCTCCCACGTCTGTCCTCTACCGGGAACAACATTTGCCTCCTGGTTCCAATGTGAAATCTCCCACAAGCCAATTGAGCTTCTTGTTTCATATTCTTCTCCGTGAGGTGATTGAGATAAAGAAACACTGGCTTCCTTAATATCTTCTACAGAGTCTTTTTGTTTGCTTTATTTTGTTTTGTTTTGTGAATTCTCACTCCTTAGCTCAGGCTGCCATGGAACTGCTAATTCCCCTGCCTCAGCCTCTTTAGTGCATAGCCGCGTAGATCTTCCTGGGCTTGCCTTTGAGTTTTCTATCCTGCAAGTCTCAGAGGCTTGGGATTTGGTTTTAATCCTCTTCGGAGATTTCTTCCTTAATGTAAACTCCCCTTTCATGTGTGATCTCCATTGGAACACGCATTTAGATGAGAGCTGATTGACACAGACAAAGTCAAGACACGTAACCGTCTTGCTTGGTTCTGTCATTGCAGACTTGTCACATGTGGGCACACAGCTCACCTGCTGCTGACCACTTTAAAATAGGAAGACATAAGCATGAATCCCTCCCTGGTTGCTGAGGCATTGGCTGTAAGCTTACCGAGATGGTTAGTGGTCGCTGTGTTTGCTCCCGCATCAGGGCATGTTTCGTTGCCTTTGGCAGGTGGGTGGGGACACAGAGGACATATTCTTCACACAAAAGGATGCATGAAGGGACAACTGCTTGGGTGGCGACACTATCAGAACCTCTCTTGGTTTATGAGTAATGCTTCAAGTCTCCATGGTTGGCAAGGAAGCATTCTGTAAAGTCATCATTCTGGGGACAACACTGCTGGCCATTTTATTTGTGTTGCTCTGAATCCCAGCAGCTTTGTTTGGTCCCTACATTGTCTTCTTGGGAGAAAAGTGCAGAGTGGCTTGAAGCAGGCATGCGCAGTACTGGCAATCAGGAAGCTGCTTCTTCTAATCTCTTTTCCCATGATTTCTTTCAAACCTTTTATGTCTACATCTTTTTGGCAGTGGCTCTTGTTTGGCAGGTGGTGAGAACTACGGATTCTCTCAGAAGACAATACACAGAAGATCACTGGGTGATTTTTTTTCCTTGACATATAAATGGCTTTGTCATTCTGTCCACAGTCGTGAATGCATAAAACAGCTGCCAAGAACAGCTCAGGTGACTGCGCGAAGACTTGACATAATAGGAGTATTGCAGCCATGACTGCAGAGGACAGTCCACTGTGCACGTCCCCCACTCGCACACACAGAGCAGCAGGGTCAGCCTATGGCCTCTGCCACATGGTTATGAATCTGAAGTATTTTCATGACTAAGTTCTTTTCAATAAGATGCCTCCTTCCCTGGAACCAAGGCAGGATGTGTGCGTCTGTGTCGGTGTCTTTGTGTGTATGTATGTATGTGTGTGTGTGTGTGTCTGTATGCATACGCGCATGGCAGGTATATGTGAGTGTGTTCAGGCTAAAAGTCAACATCAGGAGTCTTTCACCTTATTTTTGAGGTCTCTTAATAAACCTGAAGCTCAATGATTGGCTGGACTGGCTGCCCAGCAAATTTCAGAATCTGCCCTTCACTTCCCTCCTTTCCCTCAATACTAGTACTCTAGGCAAACACTGTCACCCTCAGGTTTTGTGCAGATGCTAAAGATCTGAACTTGGGTCGTCCTGCTTGTGTGGGAAGCACTTGACGGTTCCTGAAGCAGCCCCTCCAGGTACCTCTCTGAATCCACCTGCCCCTTCTCTTTCTCCTGCACATACTGTTTCTTTAGGAACTCAGATAAGTGCACAAAGACACGGTTCCTCAGGCTCTCAATTCCAGAGTCCAGTAGGACATGCAGAGCCAAAGAAAAGAAAAGCAAGACAATTTTTGACTGGGAAAATCTCTCTGAAAAAGTGAATTCAAAGTCTGAAGATGAAAAATGAGTTAGTTGGAGGTGGGCACGTGTGCGTGTCACAGTCCCAGAGGGCTTCCAAGAGGAAGTGATATTTAAGTTGAGCATGAATGCTGGGGTGTCAATCAGTTCCCAGTTCAGGAAGCACGTTCCAGGTCACCGTAATGTCAGGTGGAAAACTGTCTCTCAGGAACAAGCAAGTATGGGCAGGAATCAGTCTAGTGTGACAGGATGGCATTGAACTACAAGAAGACAAAACCTGCCGTCAGCATGAGGGCCAGGCCAGCCTATGCAGGGACGCTCAAACCCACCCTGCAGTTCCAGGCTTGCCTGCCTTTCTCTTCCCTCTCTTCTATTTGTTTTGCTTTTAGGCTGAGTCCTTACTTTCAAGATAACAGACACTAGTGCAAAGTGAGCACGGACGTTCCAGGGCATAGTGAAGTCGCTAAATGTCGGTGGGTGTATGCACGTGTGCAGAATTTTCCTTGGCTGTCACCAGGGACATGGATACTTGTGACAAAGTCTATCAGCAGCAACAAAGGAGAAACAACAGGAAGTCCAACTGACTGACGTGAAGCAGAGTATCTCTTACTCATACAATGAGGAAAGGACCCCTCCCTCCCTGCCTGCCCTTAAAGATGGAGGGCTGTCAGGAGGGCAGCTCTATCTCAAAGTCAAGACCAGAAGCAAAAGGTTGTCTCAAAGACTATGAGCCCAGGACTAAAGGCAGATGTGGCTCAGTTGGTATAGTGCTTGCCTTGCATGCATGAGACCCTGGGTTCAGTCCCCAGTGTTGCAGGAATCACAGGTGTGTAACCTCAGAACTCAGGAGGTGGAGGCAAAGGGTCAGAAGTTCAAGGTTAGATAGTGAATTCTAGGTCAGCCTGGGTTACAGGAGACCCTGAATTTAAAAAAAAAAAACATGAAGAAAGAAAAGAAAAACTGAAGACTCTGACCTGACTCCAGACGTTTTGTATGAACTAGCCAGGGTATCTATCTTCAAACTTCTTGTTATAAGAGAGAGAAATCTGATGTGGGATTCCCCTCTGTATGTTATGAATACATTTTATTACCATTGGTTAATAAAGAAGCTTCTCCTAAGAATAGAGCAAGGTGGGAATTCCAAGCAGAGATAGAGGAGAAAAGAAGGTGGAGTCAGAGAGATGCCATGTAGCCACCAAAAGAGAAAGACAGCCTGCCCCAGAAACTTACCAGTAAACCATGAGCCTGTGGGAAAATATAAAGTTGTTACTGTTGGAATGGCTTAATTTAAGATGTAAGATTTAGTTCATAAGAAGCCTGAGCTATTGGCCAAGCAGTGTTGTAATTAATATAATTTCTGCATGATAGTTTGGGGTCTGGGCAGCCAGGAATAAACGAATGAACAGCCTCTGCCTGTAGTAAGAGACGAGCAGGCCGTGTTCCCAGTGCCCGGCTAGCTTAACCCCCAAAATAATTACACAGAAACTGTATTCATTTAAATACTGCCTGGTCCATTATCTCCAGCCCCTTATTGGCTAACTCTTACATATTAATTTAACCCATCTCCATTAATGTGTATTGCCACTTGACTGTGGCTTACTGGCATGAGTCTAACCAGCGTCCATCTCGGGGAGGAAAACCATGGCATCTGCCTGTCTGTCCTTCTTCCCAGAATTCCATTATGTCTACTCCACCTACCTAAGGGCTGCCCTATCAAGGTCAAGACAGTCTCTTTATTCAACCAATGAAAGCAACAGAAATACAGAAGGACCTCCTACACCATTTCCCCTTTTTCTGTTTAAACAAAAAAGGCTTTCATTTTAACATAGTAAAATTACATATGACAAAACAGTTATCAAGCAGGAATTACAGTTACCATATTTATATCTACTTTATCTTTTATCATAACTAAGGAAAACTATAATTATAACTATCCATTCTTCAACTCCATCAAAGACTCCAGAAGGATATAATATTACCTAAATAAACAAGAAGTAAGCAACTTCCAAAACTCTAGAAATGACAGAGACATCTCGCTGCCTGTACAGTCACCCAAAGTTCCTCTGTACCATTGGGGCATCCATCTTCAGCCTACAGGCCCACAGTATCCAGCAGACATTTCCATGAAGCAGGAAATTTTAAAGACAGTTCAGTCACTTTCTTCTGTATCCTGTAGAATGTCTCGCAGACTCTTTCATGAAACAGGAACCCCAAAGGATCATCTCACCTTTAGGCAAGTTCAGCAGTCCTCTCTCTGCGGGCTCTTCATGTCCAGTTTATGCAACAGTACAGGCAAGAGCAGTTTCTTGCCTAAATGGCTAACCAACTCCATAAGGAGCCTCTTCGATGCCCATCCTCCTCTTGAAGTAGCTTGGTGCTGCCAGGAGTAGATGTGTTTCATTGTCATGAAAAGTCCTAAGTTATTAAAACATTTTAAATGCCATATTCTGAGTCTTTGAAAGATATGAAGAATGCCTATCTGAAATATATCTTTATATATCTAAAAAATCTAACTAACATGACTACAAACTTGACTATATCAATGATTATCCATTAACAACCTATATTTCCTAATTATACATTACATTTTTTAATGAACTACATAATCACAATACCTTAATCAAGATCAGAAATACATATACATATAAGAAAATTTACCTTAAATGTATATCAATAAAACAAAATCTATATAATGCAAATTATCCATATCTATATCATCTCCCCTTTAAATGTAAAAGAACATTTATAAACAATATTTGGGAATATGGACATAGTTTTTTCTCTCTAAACTTCGTCCTGCTGTATGGGGGCACTGTTAATCAGGTCTTTCATGGTGCATCCTGTGTGCTAGGTTCATCTCATTTGGCAGTTGAGTGAAGTAATTTTCTGAAGGTGTTCACAGTGACCTTTCAGGAGGGTGTGGTCTATCAAACCATACTTGCCTGTAGGCAATCCACAGGTTCTCATCTTCTGTGAAAACAAAAGAAGAACCTCTTTTCCAAAGCATCATATCCTTCAACCCAAATTTTGAAGTCATTATACCTTTATAATAATATCCATGCTGGGGGGGGGGGCTTGGCAGCCCATACAATGAAATGTCTCTCTGTAGTTAGCTCCTTCCAGTCAAAAAATTTAAAGAAAACACAATAAAATACATAATCCAGACATTCTGTGAATCTTCCATTTTTATGTGGCTTATTTTTCTTTATTATTTTTTAATCTATAACTATCTGTACTCTGTCTCTTTAAAGACTTTACCCATTTTTTAAAAAGCATCTCTCTATACTCTTTATTTCTTTTCTCTTTAAACCCTACTATGTACCTTTATTCAACAATGTGACATATTTAGAGGTCTTTCATATCTGAATCTGTCCTATTGTGAATCTATAATTCTTTACTATCCAGGAGCAATTCTTAAAATGCTAAGCATTTCTTAAAAACTTAAGTTGTGCCATGTAGTGGTAATATGGTACTGCCTGTTTCCTGCCCAGTCTAAACCTTAACTGCGCTGCTATTATGATAATTACAATAGCTCCAGCCTGAGATCAACACAGTTCAGCATGGTGGAGCCGCTCCTGCTTCAGAGCTATTTGGTGCCCCTTAGCCATGCACAGTTCCAGTTAGCAGTAGTCCACATTGCCATCAAGCAAGCTGTAGTACTTTAGTTACAAAACCCCATCCAAATTCTCTGTCTCCCGCAAGAGCCAGAGACTGCACTGGCAGAAAGCCGGCATTTTAAAACCGCTGCGGCTTTGTTTTTTTTTTGTTTTTTTTTTACAGCTGCTGAGTCAGGAAATTCTCTCTGAGGCACGCAAACAGCAAAAAGCTGTGTTAAACTCTCTATTTGTGTCTAGCATTTCTTTTCAAGCCCCCTCAGATTTTACATGGAGTTAGTCGGCCATGTTGGGCAGCTAATCTGTAGTAAGAGGTGAGCGGGCTACGTTCCTGGTGCCCAGCTAGCTTAACCCCTGAAATAATTACACAGAAGCTGTATTCATTTAAATACTGCCTGGTCCATTATCTCCAGCCCCTTATTGGCTAACTCTCACATATTAATTTAACCCATCTCCATTAATGTATATCACCACTTGACTGTGGCTTACCGTCATGAGTCTAACCAGCGTCCATCTCAGGGAGGAAAACCATGCTGTCTGCCTGTCTGTTCTTCTTCCCAGAATTCTGTTATGTCTACTCCACCTACCTAAGGGCTGCCCTATCAAAAGGCCAAGGCAGTCTCTTTATTCAACCAATGAAAGCAACAGAAATACAGAAGGACCTCCTATACCATCTGCCTACAGAAATCCAACTCATTTTTTCTTCCTGCATTTTTCCCCCTTGGTTTTTTGAGACAGGATTTCTCTGTGTAGCTCTGGCTGTCCTTAAACTTGCTCTGTAGACCATGCTGGCCTCAGACACATAGAGGTCTACCTGCCTCTGCCTCCTGAGTCCTGGGATTAAAGGTGTGCATCACCACCGCCTGGTTAAAACAATATGACAAATTGGGAGCTGGGGGCACAGTTCAACTTGACAACAGCAGAGTGAGACCAAGGTGTGAACAAGGGGATAACCAGTGTCAGTCAGCATGGCAGCGTCATTGAATATGAACGGTGATCACTGCTGTCTCTTTCCTTACTGACTTTGTGCTTTTTATTCTTCTCCAGAATGCAACCAGACTTCTGTTAAGATACAGAAGTTTTAAATTCTTTTGGTATGGAATAGACTGGTCAGTAAGCACAGAGGCAAGACCCTTCTCGTGTAAGCATAACCAAACATCAGCCTAGCACAGAGATGCTTGTCCTGTATCCAGGAGATTTTCTTGGAATCTCCATCCACAGGACAGGTCCTTCCACCTGCTTCCACTGGCTCCACCCCTGTGGTGTCCAGTCCATTTCTGATTCTGTTTTAGACTCTCTGGCTATGTTTGGCACCTGTGCTCATCCGTCAACCAATCTTGACTTCTCCTAGCATCTCTGATGCCTCAGCCTCCCACAGAGTGACAGAGAAAGGCTGGGCAGAGATTCTGACTTCTAGCACATGAGCAAGGGAGGATCTGCAGCAGATGGATCTCTTCAAGTTAACATTTGTATAGCAATATGCTGCCTGGGAAGGATTGATGTGGGGACCCCACAGCTGCACTGAGAGTAACTTCACTTCCTGGTGGGCTCCATCTTCCCAGTTTGCACTGCCACATCCAGGGGCAGGGTACATAGGATGGAGACTCACCTAGTGATGTTGCCTGAGATTTCTGTCTTGCCTGGTCCTGCAGTCGTTCAGTCCCAAAGAAACACACATTAATTGTAAATGAATTGGCCTATTAGCTTAGGCTTCTTAGTAACTCTTTCTCACATCTTAAATTAGCCCATAATTCTTGTCTGTGCTAGCCATGTGGCCTGGTACCTTTATCAGGGAGGCATTCTCATTTTGCTTTCTCAGCGACTGGGTAACCACTGCAGACTGAGCCTTTCCTTTTCCCAGAGTTCTCCTCTTCTGGTTGCCCTGCTTATACTTCCTGCCTAGCTACTGGCCAATCAGCATTTTATTAAACCAATACAAGTAACAAATTGTTACAGCACAGTGAGGAAAGTTTTAAGGGGTGAGGGAGTAATAACACAGAGAACAGCAAGAGGAACTCATGGAGCCATGCCCAGGGTGCTCAATGGCACATGAGGTATGGGCAGAGTGGAATGGGTTACATGTAAAGGTCACCAATTCATGGAAAAGTTGTTAAGAGTGGACATTGGGCCCCTCCCCAGCTTCAGCAGCATGCATCTGATCTACCTGGGGATAAGGCTGTGTAATCCAAGAAAATTCACTGATCCATGCCCACGTGTTTCCCTGGACTACAGATCAGAAGTTACTCAGGGGTCCTTTCCAACATCCTTAATGACAGCAGACAGGAAGCAGGTCATTACTTGCTCCTTGCCTAAGGAGGAGTCAACACCTCTCCTGTGTCTTCCATTTACACTGCAAAGAAGTGGGACTCACTTCACTGTCAAAAGTCATCTTGACAAACTCTGTCCCCAATACTAGAGCCAGACTTTCCAGAATATCCTTTGGAAGACATAATTCTCAAACAAGGGTTTCTCACCATTATTTATACTCCTGCACTCCTGTACAGTCGGTAGCAATGGGAGCATCTTGGTTGGGAGACATTACATTACAATCTCAGAGTTCACATTCGACTGACTTCAGTGCATTGGCCAAAAATAGAAGCTGGCTTATGTATCCTTGAATTTTTAGGGAAGGTGAAGACATGGATTTCGACACTTGATTTCCTTAGCTCTGGGAACACTGTAGGCTAAACTGCTTGGGCCCCGAGGGACTCTTTGCGATTGGCAGCTCTGGGCTGGGTGATAGATTTAAAATTCATTCCAGATACCAAGTTGACATGGAGTTTTAAAAAACGTGTTTAAAATTGCACTGGTCACCACTTTTACCCTCAAAGAGCTCACCTGCCACTTATTTCTGGTTCTTGTCTCTCCTTCTCTTGTTTCCTGAATTTCAGCTAAAGTCTGTTGTCAGACTTCGGTGCTTGTCTCTAGGTGGGAAGAATGGTAGTAACCAGTGTGGAAGCGGGGAAAGCCAGAGCGCACCATGTCTCACACCAGCAGCCTTGTGGGAAACAAACGGACTGTGCTGGGGCAGCACACAGCGTCCTTCCCACAGTCTTCCCTGTGTGTCCTCTCAGAGGCTCACAGGGACAGTTGGCTGGCTTGGGAAGGGGACACATGGGGACAAATCTGTTTTCTACCTACAGCTTCTTCTTGAGACAGGTGACTCTTTAAGAAAGGATGACAAGTGGCCTGTATCACTCCTTCCCTCCTGGCCTTGGAGATCCAGATAAAGCAGGTAGGACTGGACAACTCCTAGCGGCCAAAATCTATTATGAAATGATGCTGCCTGAGGTCCCAGAATATGTTATCAAGCTAACAAATTTGCTATGAATTTTGGAAGTTATGAATATAATGTTTATTCTACTTAAACAAAGACAGTGATAAGAGTGTGGGGAAAACTCACTGGGTAGGACCTTGTATAAGGACCTTTAATAAAAAGTTGGGTTTCTTTCTCTCCCTTGCACTAAGCCTGTAAGGCTGTGTGTCTTTCAGAAAATGACTTGACTTCTCTGAATCTTTCTTATGCTTATGTGTTGGCAGAGGCTATTTGTTTGTTCCCAGCCATACAGATGCAAAATAACCACATAGAAACTGTATTAATTAAATCGCTGCTTGGCCTATTAGCTCTAGCTTCTTATTGGCTAGCTCTTATCTTAAATTAATCCATTTCTATTAATCTGTGTATTGTTACGTGGCTGTGGCTTACCAGGCAAAGTTCTAGTGTCTGTCTGCTCTGGTGGCTACATGGTGTCTCACTAACTCCTCCTTCTTTCTCCCAGCATTCAGTTTAGTTTTCCCACCTAGCTCTACTCTGCCCTATCAGAGTATATATATATATATAATACTCTGACTATACTTTGACTATATATATATATATATATATATATATATATATATAATACTTTGACTACAGGCCAAAGCAGCTTCTTTATTCATTAACCAATAAGAGCAACACATATATAGAACTTCCCACATCATCTCCCCTTTTCTGTCTAAATAAAAAGGAAGGTTTTAGCTTTAACATAGTAAAGTTAATATAACAAAACAGGTATCAAGCAAGAATTATAGTTACAATGTTTATATTTAATTTATTTTTATTATAACTAAGGAAAACTATAATTATAACTACCTATTCTTCAACTCCATCAAAGACCATAGAAGGATATAATAATACCTAAGTTAACAGGAAGTGCATTTTAAGCAACTTCCAAAACTTTAGAATTGACAGAGACATCTTACTGCCTGGACAGCCACTCAAAGTTCCTTTGTAACATCGAGGCATCCAGTCTTCAGCCTACAGGCCCATACTATCTGGTAGACTTTTCCATGAAACAGAAAATTTCAAAGGCAGTTCTACCTATGTTGGCAGTTTGCCAGTCACTTTCTTCTATGTCCTACAGAATGTCTGGCAGACTCTTTCATGAAGCAGGAACCCTGAAGGACTGTCTCACCTTCTTTAGGCAGCTTCAGCAGTCATTTTTATGTGGGTCCTGAAAGTCCAGTCAAGCAGTTCAGGCAAGAGCAGTTTCTTGCCCACATGGCTAACAAACTCCATGAGGAGCCTCTTCAATGCCCATCATCCTCTAGAAATAATTGATGCTACCAGAAGCAGATGTGTCTTATGTTATGAAAAGTCTTAAGTTTTTAAAACATTTTAAATGCCATATTCTGGAAGTCTCTGAAAGAGTTGAAGAATATTTATCTAACTGAAATATATATCTATATATCTAGAAAACCTAACTTACATGACTACAAACTTGACTATTATATATTATATCTATTAACTTGTATTTCTTAATTATACATTACACTTTTAAATGAGCTGTACAAACACAATACTTTAATCAAAAGCAGAAATACACATATAACAAAATTGACCTAAAATTTGTATCAAAAGACCAAGATCCATACCAATGAAAATCTCTATATCATACCTCCTTTAAATGTAAACAAACATTTATAAACAATATTTGGGAATTTGGGCATAGTTCTCTCCAAACTGCTTCCTGCTTTTTGTTAGGCAAAGTAATTTTTAGAGGTATTCATGGTGACCTTTCAGGGGGTCTTGGACCATCAAACCACACTAGTCTGGAAGGAATCCACAGGTTCTCATCTTTTGTAGAAGCAAAAGCAGAACCTCTTTTCCAAAGCAACAAGTCCTTAGACCCAAATTTTGAAGTCAAGATACCTTTAAAATATATATGTTAGTTTAGCTTAGCAGCCCATACAATGAAATATCTCCCTGTGCTTAGCTCATTCATAGTCATAAAATTCAAAGAAAACACAATAATATACATAATCCAGACTCTCTGTGCATATTCCATCTTTATATGGCTTAGTTTTCTTACTCTATTACCTTTTCTACAAGTTTAATATTTATTTTATTATTTTTACTCATTTAATCTATGACTGTCTGTACTCTTTTATAACTGTCTATACTCTTTTTCTCTCAAGCCTATGTACATTTATCTAACACTGTGACCCATTTAGAAGTCTTTTCCATCTGGATTTGACTTTATTGTGTGTATATCTGTAATTATTTTTTGACCAGGAGCACTTTTAAAAAAAAATTCTAAGCAGGTGTGGCTAGGACTAACTCCACATTCCTGACTATTAGCTCCACCCAGTCCAACAAGGCAGAGGCATATTTGCTGCCTCTGATAGCCCCATTTTCAGGCACACAGCAGCTCTGTGTTGCCATTAAGCAAGTTGTAGAACTCTGCTCACAAACGCCATTTAAATGCTCCATGGCCAAACCTCCCAAAAGAGTCAGAGTTGTTCATGTTGGCAAACCAGGACACTGCTGTTTTTAACAACATCACACAGTTTTTACTGTACCTCCCTTGTAAACAGAGCCTATCTGAAAGGATGCTGTTACCAAGAAGCTGCACTTGGCTCCCATTTTTGTGGGTCTAGAAACCTTTAAAAAACAAAGCTTTCTTAGACTTTACATGGAAATTCTTGCCCCACACTGGGTGCCAATATGTTGGCAGAGGCTGCTTGTTCATTCCCAGTCATCCAGACTCGAAATAACCACACAGAAACTATATTAATTAAATCACTGCTTGGCCTATCAGCTCTAGATTCTTATTGGCTAGTTCTTACATCTTAAATTAACCCATTTCTATTAATCTGTATATCACCATGTGTCTGTGGCTTACCAGTCAAAGTTCCAGTATCTGTCCGCTCCAGCAGCTACATGGAGTCTTACTGACTCCACCTTCTTTCTCCTAGCATTCAGTTTAGCTTTCCTGCCTAGCTCTACTCTGCCCTATCACAGGCCAAAGCATCTTCTTTATTCATTAACCTATAAAAGCAACACATATACAGAAGGACTTCCCACATCACTTCTATGAAAGGACAGCTATGACTGCTCTCTACTTACATCACAGGGTTCTTAGAAGCACAATGTGAACTTATATATTCATGAAAATCTTTTGCATCAGAGGTACCAAACCCCATCTTTGCTGTTTACCACTTACCTTTGGAATTCTCCAGGAGTATAGCAAGAACATGAACAAGTCTCACTGAGGAAGAGCAGGGGTGTGCCAATCAATATTCTACAGCTTTGCTTTGCCCCCTTGCAGCCTTCTCCAACCATAACAGGGCAACAGCAGAGAAAGTTCTGGGTCTAGGGTTCACTGGACAGTTGCTCAATGAATTGGGGATGCCATTATGAATGAAGGGACTGGAGGCTGTCAATAGCCACAGTACCATTAAAAAATCATTTACATATATGCAGCATTTGTGGTTGGGGTTATAAACAGTGACCAGAAATTGCCAGCAGAATCAAGGTGACACCCTTTCTAATTTCCATACATAGAAGACAAAACTCTTGTGAGGCTGGAAATGTCTAATACGGATTGTGAGTAATTGGTATGCACATAAAGAAAGTATGTATCTGTGTATGGCATATCTGGATCATATGTAATACATTCTAGAACATTCCATGGTGCTGTTGTGTATGGTGCAGGTGTATGCCAGATACAAAATGAGGAATAGAGAGAGACAAGCATCATGTCCAGGTCTAAAGAAGCAGTCAGTGAAAGGGTTTCCATGTCTCATGTCTCAATAAAGAACATAAATAATTATTAAAACCCAGAAATCTCAGGAGCAGGAAGATGGATCCATCAGTGAAGCTTGAGGAACTGAGTTCTGTACTCAGAGAGCCCCCTGTCAAAAGTCTATAGCAGTACATGTTTATAGCCCCAACATGAGGGTGATAGAAACAGGGGAATACCTGTGGTTGGCTAGGCAACTAGGCTCCCCTGGTCAGCAAGCTCCAGACAGTAAGAGAGCCTCCCTGGAAAGACAGGTCTCCTGGCTCTTGATGTATGACACCTAAGGTTGACCTCTGGCCTCTACCTACTGGTGCATACCTGTGCCCACACATGCACACACAGAGACATACACAGAGAGACACCTGTGCTTGTACACACACACATACACACACACACACACACACACACACACACACACATGTACGTACATGTGCACACACACAGAGGAAACAATCCTCCCCGAGCAATCCCATTCCCATGTAACCAATCTAATTCAATCTAACCATGAATTTTGCTAACCTTCATTAAGAGTTTGAATCAGCCCCCATGATGGTTAGTGTTTCTTAATTTAACACAAACTAGGCTGAGTCATCTGCCAAGAGTGGCCTCAGTTCTGGTCTACAGGCAAGTCTGTGAGGCATGTTCCTGATTAATGAGTGATGATGTAAGGGGACAAGCCCGAGGTGGGCGGTGCCACTCCAGGCAGTCAGTCCTGGGTTACATAAGAAACGCAGCTGGAAGTAAGGCTAAGAGAAGGGCAGAGAGCCACATTCCTCTCTGGTCTCAGCTTCAGGCTCCTGCCTTCAGTTCTTGCTTAGATGTCCCCTCATTGGTGGACTGTAATCTGCAACATGAGCTAAACCTTTGGTCCCATTGTTATCAGGCCAACAGAAAGTAAAGCAAAACACATAGGCATTGCGGACAGACTTAGGTCCTCCCACCTGGGCTGCGTGTGCTTTACTGCCGCAGCCCTCGCCACACCCTTTGGATCAGCTCCTTCTGAAATGCTCATGCACTCAATACTGTTTGTTGTCATGGGCATGTGCCTTACTCCCTGGCTTTGCCTCGCTCTCTGAAGAACCAACCAGTGACATTTTCTCTGTGAATTGTTTCCCCACTGGACCTCATGAGAATGGAGTGTGCCGGCAGCTCTTTGCCAGATACAGTGCTGGGCCGCAGGATGTGGGGAGAGGTGACAAGATCAAATGGGACAGGCAAGCCCAGAAAGGTTTTAGAGGCAGAATGTGGAACAGGAGTTTGGGTCTGCAAAGCATTTATGACTACTCCAGGAGCCCATCAATAGATGAGAAGCTAAAGAAATTCAGTTATAATTTCTATGTTCATCTGTGGGCACACCACATTGATAGTAATTTCTACTGTCCAATTAGAATAATAATGGGTGATAAGAGAGGAAAGAAAAGAAAGAAGACCCTCCCTCTAAACTCACTTCCTTCTTCCTGTCACTCCTTTGTTCCACTCTTGTCCCACTGGTCCTTCTCTCTGTGGCTAGACAAGTCCACATACAAGTGCCATGTTTGCGTGTTCCCTTTGCCTCACCTCCTCTTCTCTTTAGCCCCAGAATTTGGTATCTTTATTAACTCTAATCTTTTAGAAATGCTACCTTCTCTAAGGGAGGCTTAACCATCATAGCTACAAGGAAGTGATGGTCTTGTTTATTCCCCCAAGGCTGCTTTTTAAAATAAAAATAAAACTTGTCACAACTAGTATGATTGATATTGTTTGATTTTCCTGTCTTCCCATGTCTTAGCTAAGGAATGAATTTTGTTCTTTCTATGTAGCATAGATCCAAGCAAATAGTAGGTGCTCCATATATAACAATTATGTGAGCAGATGAGTTCTCAGACAAATGGGTGGATGGACGGACTGACGGACAGACGGATGGATCCACAGATGGATGGGTGGATAGATGGATGGATGAATCCATGGATGGATGGATGGATGGATGGATGGATGGATGGATGGATGGATGGATCCACAGATTGATGGGTGGATGGATAAATCCATGGATACATGGATCCATGGACAGATGGATATATCCATGGATGAATGAATGAGAGAATGGATGACTAGATAGGTGAATAAATCAATGAATGGATAGATGAGTAGATGAATGGATGCATGGCTGAGCAAATAAAAAGTAAGGAAGAAAAAAAGAGATAAAACATATTAGGACCTATAAATAAAAATAACTTACAAAAGCCAAGTTTAAAACAGAAAATTTTTCATATGCTTTAGTTTTAGTCTCTTGTTTCTTCCTTTTGTTCTTCTAGTAAATATTATCTAGATCACAGAGCACATTTGGAGGTAGCCAGAGAAAGCTAACTCTTAGAAACAAAGACTGCAAAGAAAGCATAAGAAGATTGAAGGGGAAAAAAAATCCACAAAGCTGAAACAACCCCAGGAGAGCGCCTACACATAGCATGTGTCCAACCTGGGCTGGTGGAGAAGTGTTCTGACTTAGGTATGAAGCCCAATGCTTCATTTTTCAGATGTGAGATTTTAAGTCATGTTAATTCTTTCAGAATTCTATTCCCCTTCCGGTGTGTTGTAGCTTGAGATCCCTCCCTCTTAGTTACTTTCTCCTTGCCGTGATAAGGACCCCAAGAAAGGCCCTCAAGGGAGAAAGGGTTTTCTTTGGCTTAAGGCTCCAGAGGGATACAGAGAGTGGCGGCTGGGAAGACATGGGAGTGGGAAAGAGAGACATGGCTCCAGGAATGGAGGATGGCTGGCTACAGTGCATCCTTTATTCAGGAATCAGAGAATGAACACTAAATGGGGCTGGGGTACAAAAGCCTCAGGGCCTGCTTCCAGTGTCCCCCCATCCTCCAGGAATACTCCACCTCTTGAAGTTTCTACAATTTCCCCCAAATGGGGCCACCAGTGGGAGACCAAGTGTTCAAAGATGTGAGCCCGTGAAGGACCGTTCACACTCAAATCAGAAGACCTCATGGCTACAAGGTGACCACTGCACTTCTGAAAAGAGTAACATCCGAAATAAGGGATGGCACAGATGTAGAGGTCACTATTGGTCTGAGCCTTTAACTTCAGGATCATAGGGAGCTTCGGGTGGCTGGCAGGATGGGTGGCAACTGGGAACAAAGAAGCTGATGTTTATGACTGATTGTAATTTGAATGTGAGACAACCCTGTTGGAATCACATCCGTCAGCAGTTGCTACCCAGCTGAGAGTGCGATTTGGGGAGATTGTAGAATCTTTAAAGATGAGGCCTTGCAGGAAGGAAGTGGGTCACCATGGGGAAAGCCTTGAGGTTTATATCCTGGCCTTGCTTCCAACTTGCTCTCTGCTTCTGATCCTCCCAGGTGTGAGCAAGCACAGACTATCACACCTTCCCCACCCCAATGGGCTGTTTCCCCTCCAACCATGAGCCAAAACAATCCCTTCCTTTCCTAACTTGTTTTCATGGGAATTTTATCGCAACAATGAGAAATGTAACTCCAATATCCGCCTCTATACATGACTAGATTTCAGTCCTGTCCAGGGAGTTCAGACACCAGACGGGGATGGGGGTGGGGGGAAGGAGAATGACACAGTGCTTTCTGTTTGGAGTTACGACAGGAGACTAATGTCCACATCTCACTGGGGAAAATCAAGTCATGTGACCAGATCTAATAGCAGAGAGGCAAGCTTTGAGTTTCCCATGCCTCTACCGTCCAGGGAGTTTTGGAGGAAGGAGGCAGTAAATGGCTTTTGAGCTGCATCTGCCCGCTATGACTTGGGAAGGGCAGGATGAAAGGCTAGTTCATCAGGCCTCGTGGTGGGCAGATTGAGAACGAGGCTCTCCCAAAGCAAAGAGCCCAACTTCAAGCAATGCATTATATTTTGAGCACTGAATGTTTGACAATACATTTCACGGCTCATTTCCTGCTACTTGTGAACGCTAGTAAACACTCAGAGAGCAAATTCACATTTTTCACGTCAAATATCCTTATGGTTCCCCTCCTCCAACTTGTCAACAGTTAAGAGGACCCCTCTGAGGACAGTCCGCTCACAATATAATCTTCTGCCACGATAAACCTTAATCTGTCTTCAAATTTCTATTGTTTCTCGCTAAAAGGTTCTTGCAGAAGTGTTTCACAGAGCACATCCATTCTCGTGGCAGAGAATAAATTGCATAATCAGAGGCACTGTAACCCACGTTGACTCGTCCTTCCCAGTCTGAATTTAAGAATATCACCCGGATTACTCTTGCCATCGATCTAGCTAATTCAGCATCATTATTTTTCTCTCTCCTAAGCAGAATTTATCCTTCTCTGAAATGAGCTTATGGCATAACAGGATATTAGAAGAGACAACACTGGTGGATCTGGTGTCATTGAGTTTCACCCTTCTCATCCCAGGCCGTGATGTGAGGAGCTCACATAGCCTTCCATTAGAACCAATGGGAGAGGGGGAGGATTTCAACATGCTGCTTAATAAGAAGGGAAGAATAAATGAGTCTGACTTTGTACATCACAGCTGTTTAGTTAGCTTTGGCTGTCCATTGGATGCAGCCTGGAGTCACCTGAGAAGGCAGTCCCCATTAAAGGACTGCCCAGATCAGAAGGCCATACACATGTCGGTGGTGGTGTTGGGGGCAGTTCTTGACTGTTAGTTGATGTAGGAGGGCCCAGCCCACTGTAGGCAGTACCATTCCCTGGGAAGGTGGTTCCAGGCTATAAAAAAGCTTATTTGCTTCCGGTTCCTGCCTTGAGTCCCTATCCTAACTTCCTCAGTGAGGACTGTGGTCTGGAAGTGTAAACCAAATAAATCCTTTCCCCCTTCAGATGCACTTGGTCTGAGAGTTTTTACCACAGGAACAGAACAAAACTAGGACCTTCTCTAGATGCTCCGACTTGTCTTGTTTCTACCCTTCCCTCAACTCCCAGCCTGCTCTTGGCTGATGTCTTCCTTGCTGCATCTTTCCACAGACATTTTCTCTCACCGCCCCCTCCTCTTACCACTAACAGCAGCCTGTCTGGTGGAATAGTGTGCAAACCATGTGAGGAATTTGGCACCTCCAGTAGCCAGCTTTATGTCCCCTACTGCTCATGGATTTGCACACTTGGCCTCCAGCTGCTGGTTGTTCCAGAAGGTTGCAGGACCTTTTAGAAAGGATGCCTCATTGGCAGACAGATTAGGGGTGAGCCGTATTAGTTAGAGCCTAGCCCCAAGTGAAGTCTGAGCTCTTTGTTTCCTGGTCAGAATAAAAGCTGACACAATAAAAACTAAAATAAAAGTAGTCAAAAGTGAGAAGAAACAGGGGTGGTTAATTTTAAATACTGTATCTATTTAACCAAATACAACCATCTTCTTTATCTATGGTTCATCTTCATCATCTTCACCTCTTCGTTCAACTAACAGAAGGTTGAAAATATTTGGGGGAAATTTAAATTTTTGCTGAACATATATAGGCTTTTTCTTTTTATAATTCCATAACCATTATGGCAAGATCACTATTAATACATCATTTACATGGTGCTTGATACAAACCTAAAGGTGATTTACAATACACAGGTGAGGGCGTGAGAGCTGGTTCAGTGCCTAAATTGAATGCTGATCCCGAAGGGGACTCCGATTTGGTTCCCAGTACACATGTTGAGCTGTTCACAACCACCTGTAACTCCAGCTCCCAGGGGATCTGGCAGCCTCTTTTGGCCTCTGTGAGCCTGGTGCAAACATACCCACAGAGACACACCTATGCATACACACCTACATTCATAATCAAGAAGTTACAGAGGAGCCTATGCAAACTTCTGTGCAAACACCATACTCTTCCATATAAAGGACTCCTGCATACTTGTTTTGATCTCTGTGTAGCTCAGAAAGGTCCCAAACTGCTGGTGCTCTTCCTGCCTCAGCCTCGCACGTGCTAGAGTTACAGGCACAAGCTTTTGCACCAAACTAATGTGAGATTCCTTGGATTTTTGGCATCCTTGAGGGTCCTGGTACAAATTACCACTCGGCTACTGAGGGACAACTGTATATCCAAGGCACTACCAGGTTGACATGCAAATCAATACAAAGATGATTAATGGACTGTTTTACACGCTTTGTGTAATTCCAGTGAGTGGCATGTGGAATTGTTCACCCCCAGCAGCCACACTGCGATCCTGGAGTTTGTGTGTTGACAACGCCTTCCGCATGGGGAGGAGCTCGTCTCCAGTGTCTGCAAGTAGACTTGTGCTCCCTCTGCTTGTGCCCAGGAGCCAGGATTAGATTTGTCTTCAGTGCTGCAGCCCTAGCACCCAGCAGATCACAGAAGCTTAATAAATGTTTGATGAAAAAATAATTGAACATTCCCACCTCTGCCACTGTTTAGCTGTGTGGCTTTGGCTTAGTTGATTTCTCTGGAGCTCCTACCTTATTAAAGAGCAGGGTGTCATATTCTATGATTGCCAAGGTCCCCATAAATGTACACATTCCAGGTCACTTAACTCAGCTCTCTCTCAGCACTTAAAACTGATTATTTCCACTGTCTAGCCAGGGCACATCCGAGTTAGCTGTGTGCCACTTGGTTGGTCCTTGAGCCTGAGAGATGTTGAGATACTGACACTGTTCTCAAAAGTGACATTTGTGGATTTTCTTTGAAAATAATCAATAACTTATCTTCATAACAGAAAGTTTAGGAAACACAAGATGATCAGACAACAAAGTAAGCAGTTAGAATTTGTGCGATTGTCCTTCTGGTTCAGTTTTCTATTATTACTACAAATATATATATTTGTGTGTGTGTGTGTGTGTGTGTGTGTGTATGCGTGGTATGTATGTATGTGTATGAATGCTACACTTGTGTATCTGTGGTATGAGTGTATGTATAATGTGTGTGTTGTTTGGTGTGTATGGCTGTGTGTGTGATATATGTGGGGTGTGCATATGTGTGTGGATGCCCATCTGATGCTCCTTTGAGCTAAATGGAGGTTGCTGTATTTTTTTTCCCATCATTCTTTCTTACCCAACAGTACTTGCGCACACATACCCCAGTCATCAAACACCATTTTAAAGCATATTTCTATGGTGTGAAACACACAATTTCATGTGACTATGAGCTTGTGACAGTTGAGAAAGAGAAAACCAGGTGGGTATCGAGAGAAAGATGGTTCCGCAGGCTGGAAACAGAAAGAGAAACGGCTCTGCAGGAGGAGCAGTGCGCCACCTAACTGAGGCAGGACAAGCTGGGCACAGAGGCGGGCACTGAGAAGGAGAGCTGGGGCATGTAACTGCTGCGCATGGGAGGTGGAAGGCATACGGTCATCAAATGGAGAGAAGCCAAGGGTGTCACTGCTGTTGGATATCTTTTGTGCTCTGGAAGTTCCTGACCAACTGCCTTAGCCTATGTTCTATTGCTGTGAAGAGACACCATGACCACAGCAACTCTTATAAAGCAAAACATTTAATTGGGACTTGCTGACAGTTTCAGAGGTTTAGTCCATTACCATCATGGCAGGAAGCATGGCAGCAAGCTGGCAGACATGGTGC
This sequence comes from Ondatra zibethicus, assembly GCA_004026605.1. Lineage (NCBI taxonomy): Eukaryota > Metazoa > Chordata > Mammalia > Rodentia > Cricetidae > Ondatra > Ondatra zibethicus. Next base: position 51,521 of record PVIU01002268.1, on the reverse strand, counting down.
TGAAGAAAGAACTGAGTTCTACATCTGGATTTGCAGGAGAGAGAGAGAGAGAGAGAGAGAGAGAGAGAGAGAGAGAGAGAGAGACTGGGCCTGTCTTGAGCATCTGAAGCCCCAAAGCCCATGCCCAGTGACATACTTCCTCCAACAAGGCCATACCTCCTAACCCCTGTCAAGCATCACCACTTCCTAATGACCAAATATATATGTACATACATGTATGAGCCTGTGGGGGCCATTCCTATTTAAACCACTGCACAGCTATGATTACATCCACCCAAATGCCAATAGCACCAGGATAGAAGCAAGCACTCTGGTATAAAAGAATCAACAACCATAACCAGTCAACAGATCCCCGAGGGCCTGGGACTGGGGCTCACTTGAGAGCACATTTGCCTAACATGTACAAAGTCTTGGGTTTGATCCTCTGTGCCATAGAAACAAACTACAGTGACACAGACCTATCATCCTAGCCCCCAAGAAGTGGAGGCAGAAGGATCAGAAGTTGAAGGCCATCCTCGGCTACCCCGCAAGTTCAAGACTGAATGGAGCCTGGAAGTCACAAGGGAGAAGCAGATTTCAGAGGCAGGTGGGAATTCTGTGTGCTTGGAACCTGCGAGCAACTCTAAGTTCGAAGACACTGGTGGAAGAGGAGGATGTCTGTAGTGGATGTCGGTTTGAGGAGTGCAGATTCTACAGGGCTAGTCTTGGTACCCTCATCTGAGGCCTTTGGGGAGCACCAGTGGACAGGTTTGGAAGCTCTTGGGTCTGTGATTCCATGTCCTCAGAGACCTGTGTTGCACTCCACGCCCCAGCATTCTAGAGAGTTCCCGCTGAGGAAAGTTGCTGTGTGAGGCAGTTTAAAATGGGTGGCGAGAAATGATGAGAACCGCTTTTCAAAAGTTAGAATTTGGCGTAGGATCTGATCTCGTCAGCATTTTCCCCTTTCTCTCTGGGTTGCTGTACAGCTTCTCACCTCTATTTGTAGCAGGTGTCTGATAAGAGGTTGTGTGAAGTGATGGGGGCAGAGAAAGGAATGAAAGTTCCAGAAACCCTTAAGAGGTCCTCTTCAGTCGAGAGGCTCTCCGCAGCAAGGAGCCTCTGTGTGTTGCCCTGTGTATTCTGCTCAGACAGATGCCAGGTAGAGACTTGAATCCAGTTCTGCTCACCCATTGCCCAGGCCCTTGTCGTGAGGAGACAACATGGGAGAGATAACCCCCAAGAAGCAATGCCAAGAACAAGGGGAGCAGAAAATGCCACTCTACCTGGGTGGAGCTCGCTGTGCTGCTGGCTTCTGCCCAGAAGGCTAGGATACCCGGATTATCATCCCTAAATATTTGGAGTTTCTACTGAGTCCTGTTTTTGTTTGCCTTAACTGTTTGGGATAAAAGACTATGATGTTGCATGTAAATCTTAAGCCTTAAACAGAAGCAACATGCGGCTATGATCATCACTATCTAATTACCCTAATTATCCCCCCTCATTCACAGATAGAGTACCTGCAGGGGAGACATTTGGGTTAGGGAGAGATGAGGAGGGTGGGTCATGGGGTGATGCTCCATAGAATATGGCTAAAGCCTAAGTCACAAACAGGGAACCAAGACCTGGCTGGGTCAGATTGTCCTTCCTCTCAGGTATCAAATGGTGATTTTGATGGTAGCTTCCTAAGAGGCTTTGCTGTTAGAATTAAACAGGATTTTCCCAGGAAAGTGCTGAGTGCATGTTCTGTGAATGTTAACTATTATTCTTCTCAGTCTTTCCATCAGTATTGGGAAAAACTGGGAGGGATCAGGAAGTTTCAAAATGCAGCATCTGTGACATGAAATGGAGCTGCATCCCCATCCAGCCCAACCCTGTCACTCCAAGAGCCCCGCAGCACTGCGTGGCACTGGGCAGGAAGAGAGGGACATGACATTGTGTCAAGTTGCTTTTGAAAAAGTATTGAGATAGGAGGCCATGGGAAGACTTAGCAGGAGCCCATGCTGTTTTAGCTTAGCTGAGACAGGGACTCACTGTAGCCCAGGCTAGCCTCAAACCCATAGTGATTCTGTCTATAAAATTAAAAACGTGTTTGTAGGGAGAAAGAATAAAAAAATGTCAGCTCGCCTAGAATTAGCCAGTATCTAATAATAGCAAGCCTCCTGCAGGCTACCTACCCTCGACCTCTTATTTCTGATGTGTCCTGAAAACCCCATCTTTGGCTCAAGTCCCCACCATTTTTTACTTACACAAGGTCCTAAGTCCTGACTGCATGACCTGGGATCTGTTTTACATGTGTTTTTAATATAAGGCTTGATGTTTCCCCCTACCCTGCTCTCAGAGTTCAGCCTGAAAAGAAGATATTTAAAGTGATCACTAGTATAATAATGCCCAGAGTCTGGTGTATTAAGGCTTTGACTTCAGTAACTCGTCCCTGGTTCAGACATTTTTCAGGAGAATCTCCATTGGCGAGCCACAGTGTCAGAGCCATGGGTATCCCATCAGCCCTCTAGACTGGGTAGAGAAAGGAGAAGAGGGAGAGAGAAAAGATGGAGGATGAAGAGGAGGGGGAAAGAGGAGAATAGAAGGAGGAGAGAAAGAGGAGCAGTTGATGGAAAGGGGGCAGGTGGAAAGGGAGAAGAGGGAGGGAGGAGGATAAAGGGAAGAGGAGGAGCAAAATGAAGATGGGAAGAGGGTGAGGAAGGAGAGGGAGTGATGGAGGACAGGATGAAGATGAAGAGGAGGAGGAGGGAATAGAGACAAAAACACCATTGCTTTGTTGTGTCGTCCTGTGTCTGTGTCTACTTGGGAACTTCCTGATTAACTAGACAACAAGAACTTCCGCACGTGTCTTTAAACCAGCTCTTCTGAGATCCACTGAAATGCTCACTTAGAGGAGAGGGGCACCAGCTGTGGACACACAGAAGGTTAACAGTCCCCAGGATTACTTCACTGTGAACTTTGGTAGCTGCTGCTGTTGTTATTGACACTGCCGGTGGCAGTGGTGGTAAGTCACACTTAGTAGCATCATGAGGTTTTAATAAAAGAAAACTTGAAACTCTCCATGTGAGAGATGTCAGCGGCCCTGGGTACCAAGTACCGCATCTTCACCAAGCAGAGCAAAATGAGGGGTGTGGCCTCTCAAGCTTCCGGCAAGTTGCCCGTGTGGACTCTGCCGTGTTTATGGAGCCCCATCAATTTGGCTAGATCGGGAGAGCAGATGTGCAAATGGTTTATTGATTTCATCTGTAAAACCAGCTGGATACAAAAGAAGTACACCAAGGATCTAAAACCCCATCCTTTTCACAATTGTGTGCAATTTCCACTCAGGCGCTCTTGGACCTGGTGCTCGGTATAGAACTCATCTTCTCCGATGTTCGGCAGCTCCTCCAGCTACTGCTTCCTCCATTCGCAAGTAGATACTCCAGTTTCTCGGTTCATAATTAGAGAAGGGTTCACAGGCAGTGGGACCAGGAGCACTAAGGGTTGACAACTTCCAGCTCCATATTGCGCCCAGGTCTGTCCTTAGAGCCCATTTTTTTCCTCTTGTCGACACACAGCAAGCACTGTTTAATCACCCACTTCCTCCTCTGTCTGCTTCATGTCCTTCCCTACCTCTGAGTCCATATCCTCGCCAACACTCCATTTTACTTACATGTACTAACTTAACTCAATTTACGTCTCATAATGAACGCAGGAAATGTTGTGTAGCCAAGTGATTTCCCTCTTGGTTGTTGTGGGACTCTCAAAGCAATCTAGTTGCAGAGAGGAGATGGAAATGTGTTGGAATGTGCCGAACATGGAGAAACCTCGCCCAGTATTCAGAGTGAACCAGCAAGGGACTGTTCCGTTCAATGCCCTTTTGCTAAACTCCTTAAAATAAACTGGGTTTGAATCTCCTCTTTGAGGAAAATAATGATTATTTTCTCTGTCGTATACAACAGAAGTCAGCATACAGGAAGCCTAGAATATTTGTCAGTATGACTGACTCCTACCAATTTAGGTCATCAACACCCAACAGCTTCTTCTGCCTGTAAGTGCCCATGTATGCTTTCCAGAGACTTCGATGGACAGCATACTTGGTAGAATGGGGCTTTCGGGCTGGAGTGAGGAGGGAAATTCATAGGTGTTAAAAAGTGTTTAAGGAATAGATTTTTGTCTCAGTATTAACAACACAGCTACTGTATCGCCACACACTCTGCCCTATTGTCTGTCTGTGTGATACTGTGGCTGTATTGTGTGTTTTCACAGGTTCATGTGGAAGGCAGAGTACAGCTTTCGTTGTCTTCCATAGTTCCTCCCCACTTTGTCTTCTGAGACAGGATTTCATTTCTCAGTTTTAAATGGCGCTCGCTGATTTTGCTAGCATGACGGGCTAGCCACCCCAGCCCCAGGGACCTGCCTATCTGCGTATCCTCAGTACTGGGGTTACAGGACGGCACCACCATGCCTGCTTTTTAAAGTAGGTTCTGGGAATCAAACTCAGGTCCCCATGCTCGCACACCAAGCACCTCACTGAGTCATCTCTCTGGCTCTTGCCTGGTAAGGTTGATTGCTAAATGACATCAGAAGCAGATGCAAAATCATTTAGCATCCATGCTTCCATGAGAAAGAAAAAACAGATGTCTACCACTGATTCCAGAGGCTCTGTCAGCCGTCCTGGGACCACCTCCACCCGAGGCTTGGGTCCGTACTGTGCTGTTCCCACAAGGCAGTGTGTTTTGGAGTCCTGGTGTCATTCACGACTGAAAGAAGGAGCGGCGAAATCATTGATTATAACGTGGCTCAGGTCTATTAAAAGCAACAAACTAGAGTCTCCATTTCATCTTAATGGTCTTGTCGCTGTAACCTAATCACGGTGTCTGGTTATCAGAAGCAACGTGGCCTTCTTAGACAATTTTAACAGTCAATTATTTAAGTTTCCTGTTTCCACTTAACAGTCTCTATATGCAATCGTCACTCTTCTCCCTGTCTGGTTTGCAAATTTGTCTAATTATTGTTTTTGGTGCTTCCACACAGAGTGTTCTCCAATGTGCTCATTCTGATCTTGGGGAAGGATTGCTGAGCTAGGACATCTGTAGGTAAAGAGAAACTTCTAGGGCCAATTTACTAATAAAACCTGGCATGGTGTTAGCTGAGAAGATGCAGCCTGTCAAAGGCTTAATCAGGGAGAATAATCTTGCCCACTGTTGCATCCGGGGATGTCAGTGTTTATGACTTCAGAGAGGCCTGTCTTGTTAACTTAAGAAATAAACCAAAAGAGACCCCTGGAGGAAACAGGCATAAAGGACTGGCGGTGGGGAGGCTCAGTGAGGGTGCCTTTCACTTAAGCACACCCAGGAAGCCTGAAAGAATTCCTGGAAGTCTTCTGGATGGAAGGTCTGAGGAAGCTGGTGGGTCATCTTTAACCTCTGCCCACAGTCTACACTTACCCAGCTCTGAGCAGCTCACACCACCGCAATTTGCTTTGGGAAACAGGTCAGTAAGAGAGGAGCAGCAGCATGGGTCCCTACTACCTGCAGTGCAGCCCCAGGATGGTCATGTCCCTGTCACCTGGAAGCCTATTAGAAAAGCAGATATTCAGACATCGCCCCAGACCTAGTTAATCAAACTACATTTAAAAAGACTTCTCGGATACTCGTATGGGTGTTAGAAGCAGAGAACCACAAAGCCAGGTGCGCTGACCTCCAAGGATACCCAAGGAGATCCAGTGGGGCACACAAACCATCCTAAGATCTTACTCAGCCCCGTGCACTTGCTGTTTCAATTTCACCTGGTTGGTTTAGAGACCAGTATTAGCTGGCATTCACTCACTTTCCATATGGAATTTAGTGTTCAGTGTTTGTCAGTCTGGCCCCACATGCAGCAAGAATTTCATTCTAGCACTTGGCGACATTTATACCATGATGCCATTTGATTGTGTCTTGGGATAGTCTGAGGCTGTGTAGATACTCATCATAGAAAGCAAAAGCATGCCTATGCCTATGCCCTTTTCTTTCTGGAGTTCCTTGATGTCACCCTTGTGATCATCTCTGGGAGGTAACAGAAGACCCCATGTAGAACTGGGAACCAACAGCTGTGTGAGGCTATTCATGTATGTAATGATTGAGTGTCTGCATGGCTGAGTGTGCATGCATCTACAGAAGCCATTGTCATATGTCTTGCTCAATTCTTATTACCTTATTTTCTGAGGTAGGATCTCTCACTGAACCTAGAATTCACAGGTTTGGCAAAATCACCTGGCCAGTGAGCCCCAGGGATTCTCCTGTCTCTGCGTCCCCAGCTTTGGGGTCACACACACACAGTATTGCACCTGGTTTGTTACATGCATCCTAGCCTGACTTACTTGTCCCATCCTGTGCACATACAGCACACAGAGGGGACTTCCACATCAGTGGCCTTTATATATTTTCAAACACGAACTCCAAACTCAGGAAGGAGGAGCAGAAAACTGTAGACAGCTAACCCAGGGTCTCACAGCTAGTAGGAGATTCAAAATGAGGGGAACAGATTCATCTCAGGGTGCTTTGTGCTTGTTGGTCATGGGTGCCACTCACAAGTCATATGTCCGGGAATAGAACCAACTGTCACAACCATGACTCCAGACCCCAAATTAACTCTGCAGGTGATGGTAAGTTCCTAAGCTGTCAACTTGGTGGCTAAGGTTAAACTGTTCTTTGGAAAGCCATCCCGTATCATGTTATTTTCATTCCTGGGAGGAAAATGTGATTTTTCTGAAATTGTGTCAATTGCCTAGCAATCTCTGGCCAGTTTTAAAAATAAAAGCCACTGCTGTTTGGAGAAAAATAAGGTGGAGCCCTTGATGGCAGGAGGATTCAGATTCGGACACTAAAGGCCTCTCCCCTGCTTCTCTGGCCTCCCTCCAACTTCCTGTTCAGTTTATGAATCCAAGACTCCAAGACTGAATATGGTCCTCTTCCTCAGCCCTAAATTTTCCCTAAAATTTATTTTTCCAAACATTATTTTTAATGTTAAACAACCCCAAAATGCATTTTTCATGTTTATTGCCAGTGCATAAAATTACAATGCGGTGAACATTTTTTAGCCACATACGGATATCGTGATCTGTGATTTAAAAGGTGCCTTTAGTAGTGCAGTAAATCCCAGGAGACACTGGAACCACTGCAGAAAGGATGCAAATTAGGGGCTGGCCACCAAGCTGGCATTTGGAGGGAGGCGGTTAATTACTCTTTCCACCATTAGAGAGATCTGTGGGGACAGTGGGCGTCTGCTCACTGCTGGAAATTCACTGTGAGAAAGACGGGGAGAGCAGATTCACATAGAGTCCTGAAGGCAGATGCTGGGGATGGTTAGCTCATGTTGTGAGGGTGATGGGATCAGGGTGCGTTTGCCTTCATGTAGCTCCCCCCACCCGGTTAAAATAAGAGAAAAATCAGCACCTCCTGCGTGCATGCACGAGTGCACATACATATACACACATGCACGCACACATGCTATTCAGTTTACCCAAAGGTAAGTGCCTATCTTACATGTGTCTGGGTGGCCTATCACCTCTCATTGACTGAGTTTCACAGTTTGAAATGACTTTTCTTCTGTATTTCTATCCTCCTGAGGTCATGACTAATTGCCACTTTGTCAGTGAGCTTTTTTTTTTTTTTTAATTTTCAAGGAAGGTAGGCGGTGTGCTGAGGAAATCAATTGCCCCTTCAGAAGTTCAGAAGTCCGCATCTGCCTGGCTTCCCACATCAGTGTTTGCTGAGCTGGAGGCAACTCCGGTTTTTCTTTTCGTTTCTTCCCAAGGACGCAAGACCCAGTTAGGAATAATTGGGCAGGAAAACCCGCACACGCTAGGTGTTCTTAGGGAAGTACAATGGCTAAAGGAAGCTAGGGTGATGTTCTGGATGGTCCCCACACGCCTTGAAAATGATAGACAAGAAGCTTGGTGGCCCCCCTCTGCGGGTTTGCAGAGAAAGACCTGACGACAGCAGGAAGATAATAACCAAAAAGCTGTAATGGAGCCATGGCAATTAGCACACCCCAGAAGTTGCAGGCCAGAAACCACTAGCGTGCACGCCGGCCTGTACCTCATGTGTCTGCCCCTTGTGACGCATTTAAGATGGCTCCCACATTGGCATCGCTGTCCTATGTAGGGTAATGATGCCTGGAACAATCAGAGTTCTCACAGCTCTGAAAATGATAAGTACTCTATAGGAAGGCCCCCCGGGGAAATTTGGCCTGTTAAGGCTTTACAGGTCTGATGGATTTTTTTAATTTATCTGCCAGACTGCTTTGAAAGCTAAATAGATACCCATCAACAGGCTGTCTGTCAGTGATCAACAACTTTACATATTTTGCTTGTGTTGACTTTTTTTTTTTTCAATCTAGTGGTTGTTTGCCAGATGGCTGCTGTCCTCATTAAGGACTCTTAGCACACTGAGCAAGTGTTCTCCATGTGTAAATGGGGTGACCTTTTGTTTTGTTCTTTGGAAAAGTCTGAATGCCCCAATGGATGTGTCTAAGGCTAACATGAAGGCCATGTAGGGCTTGCAGAATGGGCTATGGCCATGCGGTTCCTCTTTGCTTACATCCTGAAGAATACAGGGGACTATGTCACAACTAAGACATGGATTTAGCAAAGCTGAATAAGCCACAAGATCAATAGTCAGCAACTTCCAAGTTTTATCCCAATTTGATCTTTTTTTCTTATTAACACACACTTGATTCCTGTGTGTGTCGGTATTCCTTCATTTCATGCTTAACAGGCTCAGCTATCAAATTCTACATTTTCTACCCCTTCCCAAAAGGTGCCTTATAGTCTCCCACTAAGGGCTCTATCATTAACTGTCAGCTTGATTGGATGGAGTATCAACTAACAGACAGGCCTCCAGGTCTGTCTGTGAAGGCATTTCCAGGAAGTATTAACTGAGGCAGGCAGAGAGACTCCTCCCCCCCCCCCTGGAGTGGGAGCCTGCTTTTCAGATAGAGATCCTAGGAGAAATATGTACTTTTATTTGCCTGCCTGCTTTGAGTCTTGCTAGTTAGTATTTATGTCTCTGCTGTCATGGCCAACCTTCAGTGACATTAGAACTGAGCTTCTTCAGGCTTCCACTGTGAACCGAAGACCTCAATTCTCTGGAATCTTCCAGACCATCAGCACTGTGTTTAGATTGCTGAGGCTTCCAGCAGCTATTGGGTTCTCAGTCTCTGCATGGGACAGATGGCCATCGTTGGACAACCCAGCCATTATCATGGAAGCAAACCCAATGCTCCTCCTCTGTAATATATGGCCACTCTGCTGGTTCTGTTCCCAATCACATTGTGGCACATGGCAGTACCTCCTATCCAGCTCCTCAGCTGAGTGTGCTGGGAGCCATCTCTGAGTTCTCTCTTGGTCTCCTTCCTACATCCTGTTCATCAGCATGTTACTCTCAAACTATCTCTCGTCTGCTGACTTCCATACTTGTTGGTTTTTATTATTGACTTGACACAACCAAGAGTCACCAGGAAAGAGGGAATCTCAATTGAGGAATTGCCTCTATTATATTGACCTGAGGGTATGTCTTCAGGATATGTTCTTGATGGCAGTAATGAAGAAGGAGGACCCTACCCACTGTGGGTAGTACACTCCCTAGGCGACTGGGTCTGGGAAGAATAAGAAAAGTAACTGAATGTTGAGAGGGCCAGGCCCCTAATAACTCAGTTAAGAGCTAGGCCTCAGTTTCTGCATGTACTAGGCCTGGGTCAACCCCCTCCCCACCCCAACAGGTGATGACCAAATAAGGACAAATCCTGGGACTTGTCCAAATTTGCCCAAGAATGTAAAAACTGTAGCCTTAGCCCACCCCTGCTAGCCCTAACCCATTAGAAATGTACCAATATGAGTGTCACTCATGTAAGCCAATCTTAAATAGAATGGTCACACTGCTTTTAAAATTCCTGTAGCTGTGCTTAAAAGGAGCTTACATGTCCCGTTCAGGGTTGCCGCCGTTTTGAACAGGTGTGCAACCCCACATGCATGTGGTATAATAAACGTTCTTGTTGATTGCATAGTGACTGGTGGTCTTTTGGGGACTTCTTGTGTACCCTAACAAATGTGACCCTATAAAAAGACAGTAAGCAAGGATACTCCATGGTTTCGCTTTAACTCTGCCTTGACTTCCCTCAATGATGGACTGTAACCAGTAAAATACAATAAAGCCTTTCCTCTCCAAATTCGTTTGGTGTTTATCACAGCAACAGAAAGCAAACTAAGATGACCTCTTCCTCCTCCGCTGTCACCAGGCACAGCTCCTTACTTGGATAATGGCCACTGTCTTCTTAATTTGCCTTTTGACTTCTACTCTTACTCCTTGATGAACAACTTTTCACAGAAGAAAAGATTTTCTCAAAAATCCCAGCAGTGCCTGTTAATTTCCAACACCTTTCCATCAATGGTTTCATGATGTATGTAGATTGACTCTCGGCTCCTCACCATGCTAATGCCGAGCACGACAGGGTCATGACAACCTCTTGATTTCCATCTCTTCCTACTCCAAACTGCAGTGCCCCAGGGTGTTCTAGAACATTCCATATATGTTTTCCTCAGAGAGTTTACATTTCTCTTTTCTGTTGCTTTGTCAGCTCACGATGCTCTACCCCTCTGACTTCATGCCTTGTTCTTTTGTCTCTCAGGCTGCACCTCAGAGATCCCTGAACACCCTTTCTAGAGGATTCTACCTAGGGTGCCCATCATGCCACTGTGTTTCAATTTGTCCCCTTCACGTACCACTGTCAGCAATCACCTTTTTGGCTCATGGTCTTATCTCTCTGGATGAACTTGTAAGTTCTATGGGCTCCCAACCACTAAGAGGTAATTGCTACATAAATACTTATTTGTTGAACAAATTGTCATAGACATGCATTGTCCACAAAACTCGTATTTAGATCCTAATTCCCATCAGGCTGCCAGGAAGAAAGACCTTTGGAAAAGAATACATCTCAAGGGCGGAGGACTTGTGAATGCCCTGAAAGGAGACCCAAGGGTTGGAACTCTGCCTCTGTTCCATGTGACATTACCACGGAGAGACTGAGCTGACATTTGCCAAATGGGATGGATACCTTCCCTGAGCACCTGACCTGCTGGTGTGTTGACCCTGGACCTGCTCACCCTTAGAAACGTGATAGGCAAGCGAGTCATTTAATCCACACAATCTATAAAATTTAATCTCATTATAAACCAATTTATCATAGAATAATACATATTGTTTTCTATTTAATGGAGCATGAGTCTTAATTTCCCAGCTAAATTGAAACAATTGAAACTTTGAAAGTACTCAGACGACCACTCATTAGTTCATCTCAAGTGCTAATAAAGGCTCATTAATACATTAACATAGAAACTAAATCTGGTGGTACAGATCTGTGACCGGGAGACTCCTGGGAGGCTGAGGCAGGAGGACCGATACTTTATGCCCTGCCTGAGCTAAACAGTGAACTCAAGACTAGCTACAGCAATTCAGTGAGATTCTGCCTTAAAATAAAAAGTGTGAAGAGGTTTGGGGATGTAGTTCAATGGCAGAACACTTGCCCAGCATCTCTAAGACTTTGGATCCATCTAGACTGATGTCCAAATGTAATTACTTGATACTGTAATTTGAATGTGAAACTCCCCCCTGTGGGTTCTCACCTTGAGCAATTGTTTTCTAAATGGTGGAGCCTCCAAGAGGTGGAGGCTCACAGGAGGAAGTGGGTCACTGGGCACAGAATGGGAGACTAAAAGCCTGGCTCTTCTTCCTCTTCACTCTGCCTCCTGCTGAGCCAGCATCTTGCCCCTGCCCTCATACTTTCCCTGCCTATGGTTGTGTCTTTCCTGGCATGGTGGACTGCAAACCTCTGGAACTGAGTGCCCAAATACATTCTTTCACCCTTCAGGTACTTTTCTCAGGGTGGTTTGTCACAAGACAACTAACAATACATTAATTGGTTAATTAACTGATTAATTCATTAACAGAGACTTCTTTTAGAATCATTTTCCCCCTAATAGTCGTAGGTGGAGACTGCTCGTTCATTTCCCAGCTGCCCAGACTCGAATAAATAACATAGAAAGTATATTAATCACAACACTATGTGGCCTACTAGCTCAGGCTTCTTATTAACTAACTCTTACATCTTAAATTAACCCACTTCTATTCATCTATGTATCGGCACAGCACGAGGCTGTGGCCTACTGGTAAAAGTCCGGCTGGTGTCTTTCTCCTTCGGCGGCTACATGGCATCTCTCTGACTCTGCCTACTCTCTGTATATCTCTTCCAGCCTGATTATATTCTGCCCTGCTATAGGGCAAAGCAGCTTCTGTATTAACCAATGGCAATAAAACATATTCATAGCATACAGAGGGGAATCCCATATCAAATAGTCATATTCTTCAGGTCTCTTGAGCTATGCTCAAATCAGGAGTGAAAATAAAAGTGAATTTTTTGAAGACAGTAGATGGAGGTCTACTGTAATGTATTGACATAGAAGAAGGTGACTAATAGCAAAAGACAACAAGGGAATGCAGAAAAAAAATCAGGTACTGGACACAGATAAATGCGGCTATGGAGATCATTTTAAATTCCAGGAAGCTAAGGGTTCTATGAATTAATGTATTCACTCATTTGGCCAATATCCATAAAGACTAACTCTATGATGAACTGTAGCTGCAGAGAAGTGAACTGAGTCACTGCCCATGACCTTCCAGAATGATTGACTAGTGGGGAAGACAGATGAGCATTCAGGTAATGAATAAAGAGGGGAGAGTGGTAAGATTGATAACGCCAAGAGTTGGAAAGACTCCAGGCAAAGTTCAAATCCTCACAGAAGTGGCTGCTGGTATTGTGTCAATGCTGTTCCTCACCTCCATACAGGTAAAAAGTCACAGGATGCTTGCTGAAAAGTACATTTGATAGTTCCCTCTACCAGATCCAGATGCATGTGGTCTAGAAATCATATTTTAAGAAAACATGACGAGCAATGAAAATGAGACTCTGCTATTGCTCTATGTTTCCCAGGGGACCATGTGGTCTGGGCTCATCTGTTGTTGTCGAGAAGGAAGACTAGTAAGAGTTATGGAGAATTTGGAGAGCTTCAGGTCATTAGAGGCATCCCAGGCCTCTTCTTTCTCTCTTTCATCTCTGGTCATGAGGTGGGTGCTTGATCTCAGGCATGTATCCTCCCCAGGATGGGTTTGTTATCTCATTCCAGGCCCCAAATCCAAGGGCCAGCTATGGAACCAAATCAGCCATTTCTTTGTAGGTTGATTTGCTGAGGGATATGCTCTAGTTGCAGGAAAGTGGCTAGCCCAGGTAACAGGGGTCATGCTTTTGTCTCCGCTCAACTCGCACACTGCTGCAATAGGATAGCTTCTTTACCTCTCTGACCTGGACAATAGCACCTGTACAAAGGGGATGATAGTAGCTACCTACCAGGCCTGTGATGAGAACAAAAAAAATGGAGATTAGGTGAGAATGGTGTCTAGACCTGGACACGTCAGTGACATTCTGCAAGTATTGTCAGTGTTGTCATCAGCCTAACTCAGAGACGTGTCAAGCTGAGGAAATGGAACACCAGCAAGCCAGGAAGCATGCATGGAAGTTGACTATTCTGATGCATAGAATTAGGGCAGGAAGATGTCTCAATGGGTAAAATAATTGCTACATAAGAGGAGGACCTGAATCCAGAACCCACAAAAACCCTGGGTATGGTGGTGTGAAACTTTAGTCCACTGCTTCAAGAAGATAGGAGGTCTTGAGTGCTCTGTGGCCAGACAGGCCAGCCTAGCAGTAAACTCCAGGCTCAGTGAGAGACCCTACACTACAAATAAGATGGAGAATGATACAGGAAAAACCTGGTGGTCACTTCTGACTGCTGCATGTGAATGCACACGGGATTGAACACACACACACACACACACACACACACACACACACACACACAATTTTGTCTGTGATTACCTATAAGAAAACAAGAGGATCAAGCAATGTATGCTTTATACACTACACCAATTGTGGTAAGTCTAGTCTGCTGTCTGTTTTTATAAATAGTGTTTTATTGATACATCTCACTCATCCATTTCTTTGTAGTGTAGGCAGTCGTAGCTGCACAATGGAAATTAAAAGTTGTGTTTTTATTTGTTTTATAAGAATCACTCCTTGTGTCATGCAAAGCCTGGGTGTTTACTATTTGGCCCTTTATAGTAAAAGAGTGGTAAGCTATGATCTAGTGGTATAGCCTAATGGTTAGGGGCATGGGCTCTGAGGCTGGTTGACCAGGGTCTGATACTTACCTAAGTGAGTTATATTTCTTTGTGCCTCAGTTTCTTTTTCTTAAAAATCAAAAACAAGAGAACAGAGGCAATGAGAAGAGTGCTTTCTTCACAGAGACACTCTAAGGAGTTTAATTAGCTGAGGTATCTAGATTATTATAAATATTCCTTAAACATTACCTGTTGTCATGAGTGCAGACTGAGGTCTTTATGCACTTGTTGAACTAGAAAGGCTTATGCAAACCACCTTTGTAGGTGTCAGGGTCTAATGTGTGACATCCCTTACAGGTTTGTGAGCTTGAACACCAGATGCCAAGTTGCTGGAGCTGCTTGAAGGGGCTCGTGAAGCCTTTGTGGCAAGAAGCATGACTGGCAGAGGAGGAGTCACTGGAGCTCTCTGCTTCCTGTCTAAGCTCTCTGCTTCCTGTCTAAGCTCTCTGCTTCCGGGTTAGCCTTCTGTGAGTAGCTAACTGTGCAAGCTACTTGCTCTTTCATGCCTTCCCTCCCCTGAAGGTATAAACTTTTGTGACCAAACTAACCCCCCCCCTTATGTTGTTCCTGTCAGGTATGTTGTCCTGATGACAAAAAACATGTCTAACATAGCAGGGCATCACTAGATGCAAAGCCAAGAAGATGAAGGCAGAAATAGCCAATGCCCTATTGCTTCATATGTATGCATGAAGAGCAGCCAGCCTCCTTCCCAGAGACCCGGCAACACATGAGCACAAATATGACCAAATTCTATTTATGTGAGGACTCCCTTTGTGTATATGTTTTCCTTTTCTTTTTCACACATATAATTTTATTTTCTTGGCTTGGCCACCTCACTGTCTGTTGCCTCAGCTGTGGCAGTTTTCTCTTAATAAATACTGTATAAATTTATTTTTCTATTCTGGCTCTTTCCTTTTCAACTCCTCTCTTCATACAAATCCATGGTCTACCTAAGATGTTCTGTTAGGCCTGGTATTAAGATGATTAATATCAACACAGACTTCAAGGTCAGCACACAAATTAGACTTGAATGCCTTCTCTATTTATTACTTTTGAGCTGGCCAACTTCTGTTAGCCTCAGTTTACCTACATGAAAAGTAGAGACTCCCCTTTGACATGAGGAATTATCCAATGTTATATGTAAAAGACCTGCCAAACATTAGTGTGGAACATAAAAATGTTCCACTATAGTTATTTTGTTATTGATTTTGATACTCGGGATAGTTTTGTTAGCATTTTTTTGAGTAGCACTGCTCTGAAATGCCTCTTTCCAATTATTCAGCAAGAGAAAAGTATCTGCCACCCCAAGGAATACCATATTTTTTTCCTCAAGCACACTTAGGCACTTTCTGACTATTATTAAATTAAAATGTTTATCCCTCAGGAGAAAAAACAATCAACTCCCACATCATTCTATTTATGAAACAAAATGCATTAGATTTTTCCTTGATGCAAATCTTCCTTTGTATACAATCTTCTTGAAATAGAAGGGGTTTAGAATGGTTGTTCGTACCGCATGTGCATTGTATATATGTCTTTCTCTCTAAGTTCATATGTTTGTTTAGGGGATACATTGATATTTGAGGCTTGTCTTAAGAGTCATCTTTCATCTACTTTTGGTGAAAGGCCACTGTCACAGGGAGCTCTTTGCCATGGTGAACCACAGTGGACTTTATGCCATGGGTGGTACAGCACTGTACTCAATGGAGATAGTGAGAATCTTACCATCAGAGACCAATAGAAGCAAACTTTTAGAGACGTTTGTCCTCTTCTTGGGGGAGATCAAATAATGGTAGACAGACACCGGCCAGTTATCTGAGACCCAGAAGCCCACATATACTTCTATTGGGGGTGTCCACACTTCTGCACATCTCTCTTCCACTCTACTGTGTGTCACAAACTGTGAGGCAGGAATAGTCACTCTTGGGGAGAAGCAGGTGTCTTTCTGAATTTTGCTAAACATGACTCATGCTTTTTCATCCAGCTGGAAGGAAAATTTATTTACTTGGAATCAGGAATAGTGAGCCTTTTTCCAGTTTCTGTTCCAATACTGACTTCAGAGGTTGCCTTCTCTGGGGATAGTCTGATAGCTAATCTCACACACAAGTCCCACCCACCAAGAGTAGGTCTTCCTCCAATGTTTTTGTTTGTTTGTTTGTTTTGTTTTTGTTTTTCGAGACAGGGTTTCTCAGTAGCAATGGAGTCAGTCCTGGAACTTGCTCTGTAGACCAGCTGGCCTCGAACTCAGAGATCCACCTGCCTCTGCCTCCCGAGTTCTGGGATTAAAAGTGTGCATCACACAATGGACCCACTGGTCAGCCCTCAGACTGCCCTATGCCTATCTAATTGTTTGTCTTTCTTTGGCCATCAAGACTCAGCATTTTGTCTGTGAATGCCCATCTAGCTTAGCTGGGAACTTTGTTGTGCTCAGTGAAACACAGTGGATTATTGAGACGAATGGGACATAGGAAGAAGAAAGACAGCACCAACCATGAGGCATGGTTCCATCATCCCTTTCTTAATAGAGTCTCTGACTCATTCCACTGTATCTGGAATGTCCCCAGCTTTACCGTTAAAAAAGAAAGGCTAGTCACACTGTTTCCAGGTGAGAAAACTCACAAGAGTGGTGGGATCTTTGCAAGACACTATCTGTTCTTTCTCTCTTTAAAAAAAATCATAAATGTGTGTGTGTGTGTGTGCAAGTGTGTGTGTACAGGTGTGTGTGTGCATACTCGCGTGTGTGTAGCTGTTTAGAGGCACATGTGCACATGTTTACAGGTGCATGTGGAGGTCAGAGGTTGCTGTCCAGTGTCTTCTTCAATGCTTAGAAGAACACAGTGTCTCTCATTGAACCTGCTACTTACTGATTCAACCAGACCAGCCAAGCATCAAACTCTAGACAGCCTCCTGACTCTGCCTCCCCAATGCCGGGACCATAGACACGTTCTTTCACTTCCGTCTTACACAGGTGCTTGTGGGTCAAGAACTTTGCCAACTGAGCCATCTCTCCACCCCTCCTCTCTTTTACCATCAGAACTTACTGCCAGAGTCCCACTGTGTGCCTGAGGCTGGGGAATAGTTGGATGTATCTACTTGTTTACCCTCCTGATTTCCCTCTTGGTAATAATAGCCCTTAGTTCTGGCAGGACACAGACCTCCTTCAATCTCAGGCTAAATGGTGGAATCTACTCTTGACTTACAGCCCCAACACATCCTCTAGTCCTGGCCCAGCAAAACCACTTATTTCTGTGGCTGCTTTGATAACCAAGGATCACGCGCCGATGCCAGGGCAGCCAGACACAGTCTAGAAGCTCTTACTAGGGACAAGGAAGGACCTGTGCTCTCAGGTCATGAACACTCTTGCATGAAAGGCAGAGAGTCTGAGCGGAAGTGTGTGAAGAGAAATGACCAGCTTCAGTGTGACGTGGACTCAGGGAAGCAGAGCTGGGAGCTGGAGAGAGACACAGGCTGCCAACGTCTCAGAGCTGACGGATCGGCCCTGCCAGACTGTCCTGGCTGTTTTAGTGAATTGAGTATATTTTTGTGCGTTAGTTTGTTTGATATGGAATCCAACTTAGAGCCAAAGAATCCTAACATTGTAAATTTACATCAATACAGGATGTTGAAGATCTAATTTTATATATTCTTCCCAGTTTCCAAATCTATTAAATTTCTAGTATTTTTTTAAATTCTCCTTTGCAATCCATGACTACACAGTTTTGTATTTTTGCGCATACAAGTGGAGTGAAGGGAAGGCTGCTCAAACTGTTGATGAATAAAGACAGAAGTGGGGATTCCCTTCTGCCCACCCCTCCAGCAGAACCCTGACTCCAATTAGAGACCCTTTAAATGCTCCAGGCGTACTGCCCCATGGAAGTCTAAAAGGGTACTGTGAAGGAAGGGATGCATCTGCTCCTATTTTCCAGATGAAATGACAGAACTATCCTCAGAGAAGTCACCTAGCGACTGTCAAACAGGCGCCGACCGAGAGCTGGGTGTTGAGCGAGTTAGAAGCTGGTAAAAATGCATTCTTCTATTTATGTGTTAAGCAAATGTGAGCGTCTGCGCTATGTCAGAAACAGTTACATGTGCGGGAAATGCTGAGGTGAACAAGAGGGTCATGGGATTTGCATTCTAACAGGGTGACATAATGCACAAGAATCCACAGGAATATAATTTCTGGCACTTAGGAGAGCCTGGAGGAAAATTAAGGGATAATCGGTGGCTGGAGTTGGGGAACACATCGACGAGCTTGTCAGAGCCCCCTTTCTGAGCAATCTCATTCCAGCTGAGGCAGGAGCGGTGCTGGACAACGAGACGACAGGAAGACCCAGAAAGGCATGTTCCTGGCCGATGTTGTAATGCATACCTACCTGTCGAAGGGCTTAGAGGCCAAAGGAGTTCTTCTACAGCAGGATGCTTGGCTGATGATAAGTATCCCATGGCCCATCCTTTGACCGGGCTTTGTTCTGAGTCGGAGACATGAGTGACCTAAACCTCTCCTGAGGATGAGCCACCTGGAACCCGGCTCTGTTTGTCTGGAGTTCTGTGGACACCGTCCATCTCCACTTTCTCGTCTGCTTGTCCCCGCCACCAGTTCCCTCATCTGTAAAGAATGTACACGTGGCACTTCTCACAGCGACCGCATACCAAAAGCACCCCCAAGTCAGCTTTCGCCATTATTTTTCATTTGGGGAGCACAAAAGAAGAGCCCGCCTCTCAAGCAGAAGGGACCTTTGTTCTTCAGCACATGTCCATCTTAGCAGGTGAGCCTACAAAAAGTCTTCAGACGCCAACAACAGAAGCCCACCCTGCCCGAGGAAAGCAAGGAGGGGAGGGGAGAGGCAGTTCACAGGAGAAATGTACGACAGAGCACACAATGAAGGGCAAACTATGGGACCGGTTAGCAAACAGCACAGGAGCACAGCACATCTCTCGGCCTGCTCCTGCCGTGACATGGACTCCTTTGGTCTAGCTGGGATCCCATGCCTCTGTCGGACTAGGGAGAGGTGCAGACACTTGACTGGCAAGGGCTAACTCTGAAACTGAAGAGAAGTGACGGTACCACAGATGAAGAGCGGAGGGCTGGAGAGACGGCTCAGTGGGCAAAGCACTTCTGTGCAAACGTGAAAACTTGATCTCGGCCCTGCATGCTGCATCCACTTAAAGGTGGCTATGATGGGGCTCACCTGCACTCCTACAGAAAGACGGAGGCCGACGCAAGCACCCCCAGAAGTTTGCAGGCCAGCTTGTCTGGCCTGTGTGGAGTGAACAATAAAGAGACTTGACTGAAACAAGATGGAAGATAAGGACTGGCAGCTGAGCGTGTCCTCTGAGTTCCATGTGCACACTACAGTGCAGGGTGCACACACGCTCACACACAGGAGTGGATGCACAAAGTGAAGAGTTGAAACAGTGATGGCCCCTCCGGCACAAACTGAGTGCGAACTGGAGAAACGTCTCACTTGTCAAGCCGGCATAAAGGCGAGGAAGGGGAATGTCTGCTGTAAAATGGACTCGGGACTAGGTAAGCACTAGGAACGTGGGAACATCAAGCCATTAGGGTATGAACCCCAAACTTCCCCACCAACGAGCAGTGAGAGTCTGATCATGAGGCATGCTCCTCCCAGCCCTCTCTATCAACTCTCAGACCCTCACCTGAGAGGGGAATCTGCCCTGTCAGTTGTTTTCAGGATGGCGTGCCGGAGCATGTTCTGAGGGGTGTGCCCAGCATGTGCTGTTTGCCATACATCTTAAGTATCCCTTCCATTGTAACTAATACTGACTTCCACACTCTAGAACAGATTGACTTCTGATGTCGGCAGATTCTACATGCTACTGAAGTGTGTTGATAGATAGAAATCTGTACATTGGCTGAGCAGACACTTGGTATCTTTGCCTCACCGCAGCCCTGTTTTACCCCATCCTTGCAAAATAATTAAACCTCATGCTAAGGACTGTAAGAAAAATAAAATCCCCAGAAAAGAGATCCTGACGTGGCATGAATATATGTCCATGAAACACGTGACCCTTCAAGCCACCACAGGAGAAATGGAGGAGCCTGAACAAACGCTTCGAATGGGAGAACCACCATCAATATTCGATTGCCTGACTATTGAAGATTTAAATTGTTCAATTTTTCCTGTTGTGAATAATGCATCCTGAACAACCCATTTACATATCTTATTGTCAATTTTGACCATTTTCTTTACAAAGTGTGGCTCTTCCAGAAACCACCTGGATGGTGATTTATTGTCAAGAATAAGTCCTTGGGTGTAAGGATAAGTATTCAGAATGCAGCTAGAAATCACACAGGTTTAAGACAGCTCTCAGTCCTCATAAAAGACACTTTCTTTTTGCACCAGACAGAGACGATTACAGAAATCCACAACTGGCCAAAATGCAGAGAAGAACTGGCTATAGGAGGCCAGCCCCAGCTGATGCACCTGTGACGTGATCTGAGCACCTGCGACTGAGGGAACATCTCAGAAGACGTGGAAGAAAAGCTAGAAGAAGACAATACAGTCTGCTGCAAGATGTGTCCTCCAGATATGACAAGGAGGTGGCTCCCAAGAAATTTCAGCAATATGCTCGCCTAAACAAGATCCGAACAATAACAACACCAGTTAACATGCCAACATGGGTGGAGGAAAGCTCAGAGAGCCCCATCCCTAGGTGAAGAGCTGAACAATACCTACTGAGAGAGTGAAACAGTCTCCCCCAGGGATGAAGCCCCTAACGGGATCACCAATACCTAAACTCTAAAAACAAACGCATGAGCACCTTTAAATGGAGTCAGAATGTTGCTTTTATACATTTATATAGTACACATATAGCAATAATAATTAAAGAAATAGTGGTCATGAACTTGAGAGAGCAGGGTGGGTGGGGTGGAGAATAAAAGGGGTGGGAGAGAGAGGGAGAGGTGGAAATGATGTGAAATTTTTAAAAATACATTTTAAAAAAAGAATTAATCTTTGTGTTCAGACAAATCACCAAATCAAGAGCTGCTGTTACAATGGAAAAATAGTCAATTGCATGTAATTTGGCAATGATGTGTATTTTTTTTTTAGGAACAGAAAACCATCAACAAAAAACAGAAAATAGACAAAGAAAAACCCAAGGATGAGAAACGTTCTCCCCACAACCCATCTTGACTGCAAACTCTTATGCAAATGGTAACTTTCTTGAAATTTTTGTCAGTGATTTTTTTTTCCAAACACAAACAAACCTTGCGCTAACTTCACTTAAATGTGGACAGGCCAAGAGCCGAGTGGTGGATCTCTCAGACGCTACAGTTTCTGCGTTTCTGGGTTTGAATCCGATGCCATTCTTCTCCCGAATAGGTCAGGAAACAAGCAAGCTCTGGGAAGCCAGAGCACGCTTGGGATGCAGAACTCAACTCCATCGTGGGTTGGTCCTTGGCCTCCCTCATCTCTCTCTGTCTGCATTTCCTTTAACATGCCCATGGTCATGGTCGAAGTGAATAATGATATATTTTTGTTGTTGTTTGAGAGAAGCCCTTGAAAGCCATTCTGAGACCAGGGTCCAGAAATCTAATCTTTGTTTGATTCTTGTTTAGTGGGGATTCAAATCCCAACTTAATTTAATCTTTTGACTTATCCTGCAGGTTCTGCCTGATTATATTCCACTGCCACCAGTAATAGGGTTGTGGGGACCGAATCTCGCTATTAGCACTTGGAGAAACAGGAGTGGAGCCGAAGCCAGCGCTGGCACTGGCATCAGTCAATGAAACCTGCCACGAATGAATGACCCCTTCCTCAGCTTTTCCCCACCACCTCATTTTAATAACTTACAGCAGGAATCTCCATAAAACCTTGAACTTGACTGACATATAGAATGTGACATGCTAGGCTCATAGACTCCTACAATGCTTCTCAACCTATAGGTCATAACCCCTTTAGGAGGTCGTTGCGTATCAGATATCCTGCATACCAGATAGTTACATGACAATTCTTAACAGCAGCACAATTACAGTTATGAAATAGCAATGGAATAACTGTATGGTTGTGGGTCACAACAACATGAGGTATTAAAGGGATGCAGCATTAGGAAGGTTGAGGACCACTGCCCCAAAACAACCATGCCCTGTAACAGATAGGGAAGTTGGTAAGGCTTCATTAACAATTTGGCACATCTATTTATATTATCATTGTAATTAGGGTTTTATAGTATTTAGAAATGATGACTCAATACATAAATAATGTATAAGCTACGTCCCTGGACTTAGTCGGCCTGGGTCACCATTCCAGCTCCCCCTCTTCCTAGGGAGGTGCCCTCCGGTGAGTTCATGGCCTTGCTATAGATTGCTTTCCTCATTTGCTGCCGGGCTGTCTCTTGGATTTTTGTAGTTTAAGGCCCACCACGCATGGGAAGTCTTTAGGAAATTGTGTAGCATATGCAACTTACACATAAAATGTCACCTATGATCCAGGTGAAAAAGGCAGGAGAGTGGACAGAAAGAAGGGAAATGATGCTTCATCCCAAGAGCCATGACCTCCCTCATGTCACCTTGCTCTGCTGAGAGTCTCTGACTTCATCTTCTGTAGAGAAACAAGAGCATCTTCTCTGGAGATGGAAGTACATACAAGATCTAGTCAATCTGGACATGTGTGAAAATATTCTGATGTTCAGTAACAACCACTGAAACAAAGAAGTGTCAGATTTCCACCCAGCAGATGGACAGAGAGGGGTGGGAGACAGTGTCTGTAAACACTAGGGGTCTCTCTGCAGACCATGCTGACATGTTTGGGTTGATTATAGCAAGATGGTAATTTATTATCGTGTTATTGGGTCATGCGCTGCCTTTGTGGGAAAGATGCAGGCAAGTCTAGGGCAAGCAGCTGTGTGCACTGCTCCAGGTGACATGCAGAAGTGGCCCAGGGCCGAGTCCGTGCACACGGCTCATGGAGCTCCCTATGCTGTAAGTGTTAGTCCCATGCTGACACAGCTTCAGGGTCTGGATCTCCATTTCTGAGCCCCACAGCTGCCAGGGAGGCATCCCTGAAGCCTGCTTTACACTCAGGGTCTAGACATATCTGGGCATTCCACTAGGGCAGCATGGCAATATCTTGGCTTCAAGGCAACACGGAGCTGGGTGCCTGTGGGAGTTCTAACTGCTTCTTGGAAAGAAAACCCTCTGCCCCCAAATAGGGAAATTCCTTCTATGTAGAATGGCTTGGTGTAGAAGAAAAATTAAAATGACTAAGGCATAGTACACACTACTAAAAGCTGATATCTTCTATGACAATTGAAAGTATAAAACGATTTATTCTTTATTTGAAACCAAGTTTGAGATATGCTGTGAGAGGCTTACAATCATTCACATCCTCTGAATATACAACAAAAAATAATAAATCACTCCCTTCTGGTAATTTATCCGAAGGAAGTTATCAGAGCAGCACACACGTACATACAAGGATATTAACTAAAGCTTTATATATTGATCAAAAATGACAATACTCTAAATTCTATAACAATTAAAGGATGATTTAACAATGGCAAATTTATTATTTTAAGCATCACTTGAACTATGTTGTTAAGAAAAAAATGAGAACTCTGAAAATTAGCATTTCTAATGTAATCGTGAGCTTGACGCTGTTTAAAGAGGTTTACGTTACTCATCTTACCAGATCGTCAAAACAACTCCATGAACCACAAAAGGGAAGGACCATTTCCACAGGGAACTTAAAGCAATTGCCCCTGGAGAAGAGGAACAGGAGATGGGAAAGGGAGCAGCAGAAATGTCTGGTTGACAGCTAAAACAGTTTCAAGGTGGTAGGGACCTCCTTCCTGGGTGTGACTCTCCCCAATGCAAAGCAACAGAAAGGAATATTGCCTGTAGATGAAGTCACATGCTAACACCCTCGTCTCTGTTTTGAAGAGAAACTCTTCTTCCCACAGGCTAAACAGACAACGGAGGTGCTGCGGGCATCCCTCCGTGGTAGATCACAAGTCTCTTATACACAAGACCTTGGGTTTGATTCCTAGTACTGTAAAATAAAAGTTAACAGACGGTGATTATTTTAATGAAGAGTCTCACCACTTATTCATCATGTTCTACAATAGTTTATGAGTGTGGACCTTCAAAACTTACCTTCATAGGGTTGGGAGACAGTTCCGTTGATAAGGCACTTATCGTGCAAGCATGAAGACGCCATTGTGTAAATGGACCACAGTTTCCTTATCCATTCTTCGGTCGTGGGGCATTGAGGTTGTTTCCACATTCTGACTATTACAAACAAAGCTGCTATGAACATAGTTCAGCACATGTCCTTGTGGCATGATTGAGCATCCTTTGGACATATACCCAAAAGTGGTATTTCTGGGTCTTGAGGAAGGTTGTTTCCTAATTTTCTGAGAAATTGCCACATCCAAAGGGGCTACACCAGCTTGCCCTCCCACCAGCAATGCAGAAGTGTTCCCTTTACCATAACCTCTCCAGCATAAGTTGTCATCAGTGTTTTTGATCTTGGCCATTCCTACAGGTGTAAGATGGAATCTCAGAGTTGTTTTTATTTGCATTTCTCTGATGACTAATGATGTTGAGCATTTCCCTAAGTGTCTTTCAGCCATTATAGATTCCTCAAAATGTGGTACATTTACACAATGGAGTACTTATTACACAGCAGAAAAAAATAATGACATCTTGAAATTTGCAGGTAAATAGATGGAGCTAGAAAACATCATATTGAGTGAGGTAACCCAGACCCAAAAAGACAATTATCATATGTACTCACTTATAAGTGGCTTTTAAACATAGAGCAAAGAAAACCAGCCTACAAATCACAATCCCAGAGAACCTAGACAACAAAAAGGACCCTAAGAGAGACTTACATGGATCTAATCTACATGGAAAGTAGAAAAAGACAAGATCTCCTGAGTAAACTGGGAGCATGGGGACCATGGGAGAGGGTTGAATGAGAGGGGAGAGGCAGCGAGGGGAGCAGAGAAAAATGTAGAGCTCAATTTAAAAAAAAAAAAAAGACTTGAGTTCAGATTGTCAGGACCAAGGAAAAAGACAGGCGTGGCAGCAGGCGCCTGTTCTCTCAGCACCGTGTGAGCTCATTGGCCAGTCTGTCCAGGCAACTCGTGAGCTACAGAGTCCATGAAAGCCTCTGTCTTAAAAAGACAAACCTGGAGAGCAGTAGAGGAAAGCATCAGACTTCTGGCCTCTTTTGATTCAGGTCCTATTTATGCCTCAGGACCCCTACATCATACTTAGCCACGTTATCCCCATCATGTCCTCTAGGTACTTCTTGACAGAGATGATTTTTCACACTTTTTATGACTGTGGTGGTTTGAAAGAAAATGCCTACCCCCAAGGGAGTGGCACTATTAGGATGTGCGACCTTGTTGGAGGAAGTGTGTCACTGTGAAGACTTTGGGGTCTCATATATGATTAATCCAAGCCCAGTGAGACAGACTGTTTCTGTGAATCAAGATGTAGGATGCTCAGCTACTCCTCCGGCACCATGTTGGCCTGCACAACACCATCTCACATCATGATGATGATGGACTAAACCCCTGAAATTGTAAGTGAGCTACGCAATTAAATGTTCTTCCTTTATAAGAGTTGTCATGGTCATGGTGCCTCTTCACAGCAATAAAAACCCTAAGACGATGACCATGGCACTTTTGAGGACTATCAGTCAGGGGATTTGTTGAATGTTCCTCAGTGGGACTTGATTGATGGCTTTTATCCTGATGAGTCATGGTGTTGATGGGTTTGGATGAGAAGGACCCAAGAGAGAAAACGGAATTTCACACAGGGCATTCATTAGTTTCCACTCTCACCAAAACGTATACGCCTGACTGAGGTGGCATCTGCCAGGCTTTCTCACTGCACAGATATTCTTTACTTCTTAATGTACCATTCAGGAAGAAGTGTCAGTGCACCGTCTTCCCCCAAGGAGGGGGTCGTTGTGGTCCACCTCCTTGAGGATTCTGTGTCTACACATCCTATGGAGAATTCCTATGGAGAACAGCGGCCTATTCTTCCGCATCTATTTGCTCTTTCAGTTACTCTGCTGTTGCTGTGACAAATACCAAGAAGAAAGCAACTTCTTTCATTGGCTCAGGTCTCAGAGGGTCAGATTCCCTGATGGCGGAGCAAAGGCATGGTGGAAGGAATGGCTGAGAGCTCACATCTCAATCTGCAAGTTAGAAACAGGGAAAGAGAGATCCATACTGGAAATGGTTTGAATCTTTAGAAACATCAAGGCCTTCCCCCAATGACACACATCCTCTACAAGACCACACCTCCTAAACTTTTCCAAACAGCTCCATCAACTGGAAACCAAGCATTCAAACACATGAGCTTATGGAGGCCGTTCTCATTCAGACCACCATGTTCGCCTATTCAATCATTTATTTGAGACTAAGAACCTAGTACATTTATCCTATATTTCAGGTCAATATCACACTATGGATTTTGTAGTTCTTTTTTTTTTCTGAAGCTGAGGACCGAACCCAGGGCCTTGCGCTTGCTAGGCAAGCGCTCTACCACTGAGCTAAATCCCCAACCCCTAGATTTTGTAGTTCTTATTGTTTGCTTTTGGACTTAGATAAAGACTTTCAATAGAACCATGTCCAACCCCACACAAAGTCACTGGAAGACATGCCACAGTTAAACTAACAGACAACCACTGAGCACTGGTTATGTACCATCACGAGATGGCTCTCTTTAGCAGGGAGTTTATATGATTGACCATCAACCTTTTTGTTTCTTTAGCCTTTGCTTATTCTCCTCTAGCCAAAATCAAGCCTTTGCTATCATCACAGAATTGGTTTGCCAGAAAACCCTACTGATCCACTCATCTCCAGTGTCTACATGTTCACTGATACGTTAGTCATGCCCTCCTCTGCCTGCCGCTCAGAACTCCTGTCAGCTCCTCTGTCCTCCTGAGCGTGCCCATTTCTCCCTCTTCACACGCTCAAGAGTGTTCTCTTCTCTTCCAGCATTGACTAGACCTTGTTCACCTGAAAAAGAGAGCCGGAGGCACAAATCCCGTCCTCCTCCAGCTCCATCGTGGTTCACATACAGAGACATGCTTCCTCCACTCTCTCGTCTGCCTCCCATGATCCAGAGCCAATCTCCTGCTAACTCCCTCATCGTCCTTTTCTCTTTCTGTCTTTCCTTCTTTTGTTCTCAATATGTAAGAATCCACACCATCACACCCCCTTCACCACCCTCATCAACATATTCTAGCATTTTTTGCATACTTAAATACATGCCACATGCTATGAGCGATACATTATAGAGTTGCCCTTCATCCTGACATTGACCCGAAGAAGCGGAAGACTTTCTTTTCAAACAGAAGTCATATTCAAAGAGATAAAGGAAGTTGATCAAAGCCACATTGCTGGAAAAGGGGTAAAGCCAGGTAGATCAGATAGCAAGGAATTACAGAAAATTCTAGATCTTCCCACCACTTGAAAGACCATTTTCTCTGCCCTTTGTTCGTTTTCTTCTGAGAAAAATATGAAACGCATCTGTTTCACTTACCTCTCCTCTTTCCACGCCACTAACACACTAATGCACACTTCTCCTTCAAAAAAGTCAATGTTGGAGTAAAATTAAAAACAATTGCATGAAATCGTCAGCCCCCTGTCGAGGAATGGCCTGGGAGCCTGAAAGAGGACCATTAAAGCTCATAAACAAAAATGTGGATTATCCAAAGTCCCCAGGCAGTGAGTTTTAAGCTGAGATGGCCCAGAAAACAGCAAGCTTAATACACACAGTGGCAAATATTTCCACAGACATTATCCCCCGTGTAGCAGTGTAGAAGGTCAAAGGAGGAGAGAAATACATCTCAGGCCCCAGGTGACTGTAAAATTACAAAACCCGGGGATTTGGTGCTGGCCTCTAATGCTTTGGCTTCTTTTCCCTTCCTTCTCTCTTCTTCTTATTTTTAATTTCCACGGACAAAAGAAACCATCTAGCTAGCAAGGTAAATAGTTCATGGGTTGTTTATTTTCTCTCTAGTACTGGTCAAATTGAGTTCAAAATAATTAGATAACCCAGGAGCATCTCTGGTTGGCCCTGCTAATTCTGACTCATGCTCTTCCAGTGTAGCTGTGCAGAGAAAGGGGTTATCAGTTAAAGCAAGCTTCAGACTATTAACAGAGGGAAATTACAGCTTCAGCAGCTAACCCTGGGTAGAGTGGGTCTAGTGTGGTCCTGAGGCTCAAGGTTGGGGGCAGCCATTTGCGTCCCCCCCCCAGCTTCTCCTTCTCCCCAGCAGTTGACTGCTCCGTGCCAGACGATGCTGCTAACTTGCTCCCAACACCTTACTCTATTTGTGGCCTTAATTGAGGGACCCAAACAAACAAATTAATCATTCTGGCCCATAAAAGTGACAGAATTCACATGGCAGCATTCTTCATCCCCTCCAATTTGTTTTCCTGAAATCCCCACAGCGATTTCTTTGCTGAATATGCGAGTTTTCCCCCTTATGAAAATTACAAATTGTTGCCAAGGTTAAGGAGTTAATATTCTCATTCAATATTTATTTTATGGGGAGACGGAGGAAGCGCAACTGTCTCTACTCTCCTCTCCACTGCGAAGTCGGGTTTCTTAATCAAAGTGACAAGGACACTGTCCTTCGGATGATCCCCTGAATCATCGAGACTAAAATATGAGCTTTATTAATCAACAGAACCTGATTAATTATTATAAAGCACAGCTTCTACAGTTCTGTACATTTTAATAATTCCTGCAGAAGGCTAACAATGTCCCAAGAGGACCAGAGTCTTTGGGGTTTGAATCTTTCTCAGCAATGTCACAATAAATAGTCAAGAGCGGCAGCGAGCTTCCTCTCATCCACTTTGCTGCAAGCCAGCAAGCTAGAGACAACCTTCTCCTCGCCTCCATCTATAATTCATCATTTGCATACAAAGTAAGGAGCCAAGAACCGGCCGTTTCATCAGTTTTCAAAATACCAAGGGATGATGAGGGTGATTCATCGCCAGTCATGTGATCTGGTTCACACAACCAGGCTATTTCTGTAGAAAACAGCCTGACAAGATCAACTGATAAGAGTTGCCAAGCTCAAGATGGATGAGGGGCCAGCTGTGGTCCTGCCTGAGAACTCCAGTGCCTATGGACACTGTGACCTCGTTCAAGTGCCAAGCCCATCTCCAGTCCCTCTTGGCACCAGGACAGGATTCTGTCCCAGAGAGCTGGGCCGGCATGTACGTGATGTACTCCTAGTACGCCACTCAGCAACTGATGTTCTACCCTGACCAAACTTGGGTCACACCAGGTGTGCATAGGAAGCTGAGCTTGTGACATCATGCTTTTTTTTTTTTTAAAAAAAAAAAGTGTGTCCTGTTCATTGCGCAACAAGTTGACCTCAATTTTAGCACATAATTTTTTAAAGACTGTGGGAGATATGAATTAAAAATTCAAGGTATGTATGTGTATCATGCAATGACAACATAAAATGATAAGATACACTATACAATTGTATATACATCTAAATAATATATTAATAGATAAACTTGTACACACATAAAGTAAGGAAGAGATAGAGATGCAGGCATTCTGCAGAGATGCCAGGCACTCCGTTGCAGAGCACTGCAGTAAGCAGAAGGCTACAACGCAGACCCCACATCTGGTTCCTGGGTAGCCTCTTGGAACTAAAAAAGATATCAAGAAAGAGAAGACAATCTTACATTGAAACAACTTACTTCTATCATTTGACTTAAGGACTCGGATCATTTATAAATAAAATATAGGTATATGTAACAAAAAACACAAATAATGACATAGAAATGGATTTCTCCAGAGCCTGCCAGTAGACATTTGGGGACTGATGGACGAGATGGCTCCACCTCTCTCCAGGAACTCCAGCTCACTTATTTCTGCTCTCACACCCTTAGACCAAGGCTTCCAGCTTCAAGTTCTTTCTGGAAGCCTTCTGTGGCTGCTAGAAAGCCCACTGCTGGATCAGCATTCCAGGAAAACAAAAACAAGGCCTGGAAGTGGGAGAAAGGGAAAAAAACCAAAAACTCGTCAGTGGCTACACTGTTCTCTTGACCCTCCGACAGTCACGGAGCATCTTATCAGCCAGAAGGCACCGCGTGGCCACCGCTAGCTACACACATGACTGTGAAGTGTGACCTTTAACTGTGCTCATGGTTACCCTGAAAAAAGAAGAAAGGGAAAAATAAATATTAGGAACAAGACAATGGGCAGTCTTCACCTCAAATCTCACAAGAGAAATTACAAACAAGTTGCAAGCTTTTTCTTACACCTGTGAGGCTATGGCCATTCCATCCGTTGCAGCCTCCTCTTCTGTCAAACCCCTCCTCCAGCAGGAGATAAACTGTGCAGGCAGGGACACCGGATGTGGACTTAGGAGTCACCCACATTCTTTCTCCTCCATAATGGAGCTCACTGAGAAAGTACGGTGGTCTGCCATTCTTAGGGATGACAGTGTGGATCATGTCGAAGCTTCCCCTCTTAATAAAGTCCTTTCGGGAATTCATTGAAGTATCTGATTCCTCTGGAAACCCTCCGTGTGACGCTGCAGAAAACTCTGATCGAGAACCCTTGGTTGGGGGCTAGAGGAATGGCCACGCTGTTAAGAGCATCGGCTGCTCTTCTAGAGGACTGAAAGTTCACTCCCAGCACTCACATCAGGTGGCTTACAACCACCCGTCAAGCGCCGAGGCTCCAACCTCTCTGGCCTCCATGGGTGTCTGTGCTTATGTGCAAATATACACAGAGACACACATAAAGTACACATAAGTAAAACCAACAAAATAAATCATAAAGCACACCCCTTGGCCTGTCTGTTCCTAAAACATACATCAGGAGGACAAACTGAACCCTGGCTGTGACACTGCCAGAGATCATCCCTGTTTGGGTCCATCTAACGCACAACTCAGGCTTCCTAGAAACCCCAAGGGCGCCTTTGAGGGCAACCATTGTTAGCCTTGACACTTCCTCTCTTGGAGTTCAGCAGTAACATCCTCAGGCTCTGGAATCCGAGGCCCACTCAGCCCCTTGCATGCTTGCCCTGTGGAAGGTTCAAGTTCTCATCACAGATAACGAGGAAATGAGATTATGATGTTAGCTTTCTCTAGAGATAACAGCAGTCCAGGTCATAAAACTACCATATGGCAGATTTGGCAGTCTCTGCCGAGCACCATGGACTAATTATCACATAGACAGACTCTGGTCCCCATTTGCCAGCGCCTCAGGCCCCCTGTGGCAGGGCCTGGCAACCTGGCGGAGGCGAGGAGCTGTATTGTGTTTGGCAGGGACATGATGTGACCTTACTGTGGCCAGTTCCATCATCTCTCTTAACATTTCGTTCATGATTAAGCTTATCATTTCAAATAAACACAAAATGTCAGGTCTCTGGGTCTGCTTAACATAGAGAGCCAAAATAGACCTCTGTTTGATTTAAAGGGGGTCTGGGCCAAGAGAGCAATCTGATCAGTTCCCCCATCTGACTTTTATTAGAGCCATGGAGGAACAGGGGGAGGGCAGCATCCTTGCTGTTCCAATTGGATATTTGCCATCAAACCCGCTGTGTACGGCCCGCGACTCTCCTCGAATCTCTGGCATATTGACTCAGAGCAGTGGTCCTGAAGCTGACCCTCCTGCTTGGCATCTGCAAGCCCTGGATTAAGTCATTCACAGCTTTCTTGATTCAGTATGGGAAAGGCGGACCACACCCTGGAACAGTCCCTCCAAAGAAACTCTTCCCCAGTAAGATGGGCCTAAGGGTTTGTCAAAGTCCCCCTGACCAGGCCTCAAGTCAGCCCCATTCTTCAGCTGATCTCTTGCTGTCCTTTGATGCCGGACACGGGATACAGGAATGCCCTCTCACTCCCAGCATGCTTTGGCTCTCTGGAAGGTGCCCACGGAAGAAGGGGGGAAGCGCTGTGACGACGCAGCTGTAGAGAAGATGCGAGCAGCGAGATTTTGCACCCCAGAGGCTCGAGAGCTTCACCAGCCCTTCCTGTGCCCTGTCACTGGTTTGCGATTACAGCGCGCATAATTGCAAGAGTCAGTATGCCACAGGCACAGATTCTAGGCAACTGGGAGGCTTAACTCGGAGCAGAAGTCAAAGGCTCCGCTTTCTCAGAGCCCATTTGTTCATGGATTTATTTAATAAACATTAAGATGCCTAGTCTGCTTCCTGTCCACTCACCAGCTCATCATTCAGACATTTCTTTCCCCACCTCCCCCTTTCTGTTTTCAAGCCAAATGGACCTTCACTTTGCGTTTTGAACAAGCTGCGTTCCAGGCCCTACCTCCTTCTGAGTTTTCTGCTGCTCCCTAATGGAGTAAGCCTCTTACTCAGTATCACTGCCTACTTCATGTTTACTTATTTATGTCCAGGGGGTCCTTCCCCAGAAGATAAACAGTGAACCTGTGTCACATGCCTCCAAAAGTAGAAGACACAAATGGCAAACAACAGGGACAGTGACCGCTAAATTCTTTGTATTGGGATTTGATACCCACCCTCTTTGTAGCTAGACACAAGCTTCATCAATGTCTTGACTCTAGATTGATCAATGCAATCCTCACTAACCAGCCCAGTGTCTTACACAAAGTGGCACTCAATAAGTATTTGTTTATTGATAAATTGAGCACTTAAGAGTGTCGCCAGAAGGGTCTCTCCTGAGACGATGACAGAAAGGCTCCCGGCTCACAGGTAAGGTGACAAAGAAGACTCGGAATGATAGATGCTATCATGCATCGGAGACCCTGCCACAGTGCAGCATCGGCGCGTTTCCGCCGCCTTGTACCGCGTGTCTGTCACTTCCGTGCACACTCCCCAGGGGAAGGCAGATGCATGCTAAGAGCAAAATAAAACAAAAACCAGTTTGCAACTGATGGCAGACATAAAACAGATAATTCAGTGAAAAACCAAAATGCTTGATTTTCAGAAATCTGGCAGAGATATTTGGATGCTAACAATCAATGCTAAGACTTGGAGGACCACTGTGATTTATACCTTAGCCAGAAAATAAAGGAAGGGAGATAATTGTGCAGCCTTGGTCTCATCCAGGAAGGAGATTTTTAAGCTGTGACAGTAATGGGAAAAGTTTTGAACAAAACCAAAGCCTTGGGCAGTTGTCCAAGAAACTGCTTTACCCTTTGTCCCTCGAGTGTAGCAACCTTGGAAGAGGGAAGCTGGGTGGGAGAGCTGTCACCAGCTAAACTCAGGAAAATCCCCGTCAAGAGGACATATAACGCACTTCCTTCCACCTCCTACACCCTGTGCGACACTGCTGCGAGATGATACTCAAGAAACACAGCTCCTGGTAAATGCTGAGGGCCGTCCCTATATAGAGAGCCCTAAGGACAGACAGAGGCACGGGATCTTGTCGTACCAGTGTGGCCAAGTGTTCTCAAGCTCTCAGGGAGCCTGGGTATATGCAAAGACACAAGAAACACATCAAGAATAGAGTGAGGCCAGATGTGAGAAAGAGACTGGAAACCATGACCTTCAGCACTAGAGGGAAACTCCTTCCTGCAGTGAAGGTCAGTGGGGCCCAAGGAAGGCATGAGTCCTAGATGTTTCTCTCTTGCTCTTGAATAACTTCCTTGTCATATTCTAGTTCTCTGAAGATCATAGAGCCAAGGAAAGATGGGCCCTGTAACCTCAATACTATTGAGATATTGAGACTCAACCTGGAAGTAATCAAAATGATAAAACCAAGAATTTTCAGCCATCAGTGGAATAAAAAATGTTGGGTTAAAATATATATGTATTTGTAGAAAAGCAGGTCTATCTAGACTTAGGCAACAGGATTCTCTCTACATTGGGATTTGTGGAAACACAGTCACCACGAAGACTAGAGAAAGAGCACTAGGTCTATGTGAGCCCCGGGAAAGGGTATGTGAGCTGGGTCACGAAACGCAAGTCTAAGATGATTAAAGGTGGAAGGAAAAGAATTGCAGAGCACAGGGAAGGAGCGGTGGAAGAGCATGGGCCAAAGCAAGGAGGTCTGAGTAGCTGAGACTGAGGACATTCCTAACTGATGAAGCAGGTTAGGAAAATTCATGCAGAGGAGAATATATACAATTCTAAATTTAAGATGCACCATTTCCTCCAGGTCCCTGGTGTTCACCAAAGGCCTTGAAAATGGAAATTTTTAAAGTGGAGAAGAAATGGTTAGACTTGACGTTTTAGAAATCTGAATCATCGCTTACCAGAGATGAAAAACCTACCATGGCCACCTCCATGTTTCTCATTCCATTGGTCTGAGGCGTGACATGAGTGACTGGCATTGCAGCCATGCCTGAGAACCAGCAGAAGCAGAAAGGGCCAGCAAGGAAAGGGTACAGACAGAAGACACTAGAGGCTTGGAGAGAGGGTGTCCTGGAAAGACTACAGGAAGTGCATGCATGGCGATTGGCATGTATCAAAGAGACGACATACCGGAAGAGGAAAAACTGCAAAGAGCGTCTGGCTCATTTTCTGCTGTCTTTGATATTCCTTCACTTTTCAGATCAAAACCAAAGCCATGCTTCTTTTGTCTGTGGTTTAGCTCCTAGTGTGTGTGTGTGTGTGTGTGTGTGTGTGTGTGTGTGTGTGTGGAGAGAGAGAGGAGAGAGAGAGAGAGAGAGAGAGAGACCAAATGACAATCTCGGGTATCATTCATCAGGAGCCCTCCACCTTGTGTTTTGAAGCGAGATCTCTCACTAGCAGGGATCACGATTAAGGCTACCTTATCTGGGGAGTGAGCTCCACCCCGCTGTCTCTGGGTCTCTGACTCTTCCCCCATTCTACACCTGAACAGGCACTGAAAACATTCCATAACACAACTGGCTTTTAAGTGAGTTCCGGGACTTGAACTAGGGTCTTTGTGCTTCCTTGAAACACCTCTACCAACTGAACTCTCTTCCCAGCTTCTAGTCCAGTGCCTGCTGAACTTCTTACCAGTTTGAATTCTTATAGCATCCATTTTTTGTCTTATTGTCTAGATATTTTATTGTTTAAGATTTATGTATTTTATTTTATACATATGAGGATTTTGCCTGCAGGCATGGGCATGTGCCCTGTGTGTCTGCTTCCCACTGAGGTCAGAAGAGGGCATAGGATTCCCTGGAACTGGAGTTTTAGATGATTGTGACCCACCATGCCCCATCCTCTGCAAGAACAGTAGCAACCTCCATGCAGTAGACTGTTTCTTAACGGGAATAACTGTGAACCCAAGCAATTATAGCGTAATGCAGCAAAAAAGAACATTCATGGGAACCTTAGGGAAGCCGGGGCAGGAGTGTCTGTGCTTGGCCGTAGGCAGACTGCTGCTAACAGTATCAAAGAGAGCGTGAGAATTGAGTTGGAGCCTTTCTCAGTCCCCAACCTACAGGCATCTTGCCCTGGGTAGTCTTTCACTGAAAAGGCCGAGATGCCGTGTGCGCCGTGAGAAAGTCAGCCTCTACCCTCTTGCTCGACCAGCCCTAGGCCTGCCACTCACTTACCACAACCCAAAATGTCACAAGACGTGACTAAGGCTTACTGAGAAATTAAATCTTTCTTGGTGAGTGTCGGAGGGGGCAGGGAATCATCAATTTAAGTACCGAGAAGGGTTAAAACCCTATGCATGCTGAAGGAAGGTCACGCATCTGAGCACTATGAAGGGAATAGAATGTCCTGTGGTCTTAGTTCCTCTGTTCTCGGACCCAGGAACCACCAGAGCAAGAATTCATCGGCATGCTGTAACTGATCTCCGTATGGGAGAGGGCACTGTGCTCCAGGCCTCCAGCCCTCCAGCATCCTGATGGAGAATTCGGGAAAACCTGGGTTCCACTTAAGGATTTAAAGGCAGGCTTCTGAAATGAAAGGAAAACTCAAGAAGCTTCTACCAATGTGACTTTTGATGGGTTGGTTAGTTTTTGTTTTGGTTTGATTTTTGGCTCAGAAGGTTTAAATGCACCAAGTCGTTGAGTTTTGAAGTGTTGGAAGCAGAATGTGAAGCCAAGCAGGGCCGCTGCCACTGTTGAGTGTTTAAAGTAGGGGGAGGGAAGAGAAATGGTCCAAATGTTCACTGTAAGAGACTAATTTAGGAGGAGGTGAGCTATTACGCACACGCTAGAAGTAGCAACCTTCACCGCTGGTTCTTCTATTGCAAGATGGCCAAAGTGTAAGTTCCAGCCTTCGTCATCTCCCCAGCAACTTGACTCTTGTGTTTCCTGTCTCTTTGGTGAGAGAACAGCATGTATATGCCTACCTCACAGGGTAGTCGACAATATCCAATGAATTAATACATCAAAAGGGCTTAAAAAAGTGTGCTGTGTGGAGTGCGTTACCCAAGACACTTGCTCATTAATGTTCTTCTCTGCTTTGTAAAATACTCAGCACAAAAATGTATGGGGCTATCTCTGTTATGCAAAGTTATATAAAACTTATATTACTTAAAAAGTTATAGTAACTCTCTCAAAATAATATAAAAATTAGTTCTGAGAAACTTGTCAGATTTGGGCTCTAGGCTATAGACTGAGAGGAGCAAATGCTCACTCTATTATTTTGTTCTTATATTGTTTTAAAATGAAAATACAATATACTTATATGTTTATGTCATTTAAGAAGTGGCAAACACATAGATAGTAATATTGTGCAAAATATATTTATTTCCTGAATAACTCTGAGGCAGATTTACGCGATGTTTTTAGCAAAGCAAGCACGTGATGAAAGCTGTGTCCAGGCCACGCCCAGCAGCTGGAGCCTCACCAGGGGATCAGACCACAGCCTCCAGAGGACACGGGTTTCCGGGTTTCTCGGTTTAAAAGTGTGCACCGAAACGGAGCCAGCACCACTGAAGCAGAAGCAACAACAGTGAAATGATTCAGATTATCAGATATTTACAGTAGTTTAGTTTTAAAATAAACTTTTATTTTGTTAACATGCTGAATGTCTTATTTAATAAACACAATCTACTGAATATTTTTTTTGACTTGTGTAACTGTTGCACAGAAGATAATAATCATATTCATATATTAAATATAGGTTGAATTAACAACATATTAGTTCTTTAATATATATTATTTTAAGGTATTAAATGGGCTAAATTTGATCTATAAAATACTCATTATAATTAGACTACTATTTATGTCTGTGACACTGGCATGGTAACATGGTGACTTCTGGGTTTTCTTTCTTTTTCTTTTCTTTCCTTTTTTTTTTTTTTTTTTTTTTTTTTTTTTTTTTTTTTTTTTTGGAGACAGGGTTTCTCTGTGTAGTCCTGGCTTTCCTGGAACTCACTCCGTAGACCAGGCTGGCCTGGCCTTGAACTCACAGAGCTCCACCTGCCTCTGCCTCCCAAGTGCTGGGATTAAAGGCCTGCGCCACCGCCTAGCTTCTGTTCCTTTATTTGTAAGTTGGGTAACATAGCAGCTGGCACCAAGAACGAAATGAACAGCTGCAGTGTGCCGCAGCAGCAAGTCTGCTATCAGCATCATTTTGCATCAATCTCCCAAGGGCCATTTTCCCCAACAAAGACCCTGCCAGTCCCCCATGCAGTGGAGGGAAGTGGTTCAGAGCCATGTCAGAAATCTGAGCATCTTCCTCCCGGATGACACTCCCTGAATTCCTAGAACAACCCTTACCCTCAGAGAGACACCTGCTTTCTAAAAATCAGTCCACTGAAAACAAGAGACCTGCCAAGGAACCAGTCAGTAACTCTGATGACACCTTTTCCTACATGAAAATGTCCCTCCGATTCCCTGAGAAACCACATCACCACACAGCTTCCTTTACTCCTCAAGCATTCCCGACAACTGCCCAATGCTCTGTGATGATCAGAGATGAGCGGGAGGCCATAATTCCCTGTCAGTGTGCGAGAATCGGCCATGCTAAGTTGATCAAGTCGTGGTGGAGATGTCCAGCCAGAACGTAATTAACAGTGACGGGTGCTGGGATTTTAAAAACCAAATCAGGAAAACCACATAAAACTACGGTGTAATGTAAAACATTCTCGAGAGCTGGCAGGGAAGTGGACTGCGCGACCCATGGGGTCCCTGTTCCAGCTCTAATTGCTATTATTCTCTGGGATGTGATATCTTAATCAGAAACAATAGCTTGTTTAATTGACTAAGATTTGGGGAGGGCTGCCACCTCTCAAAGATATCAGAATGGCTCTCACAGTAGATGAGCCCTGGGGTGAAATTAAGAGGACTCTTTAGACAGTGTGGCCCAGTGGATTGTGGGATTGCTGTGCAGTGGAGGGACCTTCCTCATTTGAAGGATTTAAGATCCTTCAGATGATGGTCCTTCCCCAGAGATGGCAGAATCGTAGCTTCATCTCTCTGTGTGTCTCTGTATCTCTCTTTCTCTCCTTTCTCTCAGTGAGTGTGTGTGTGTGTGTGTGTGTGTGTGTACACAGATGCACATATGTGGTATATGCTCACCCTTGTGTAGATGTGCACACCCTTGCATGTATATTTAAAGGACAGAGAAAGATAGAGGGTATTTTCCCATCGCTATGTCTTACTCTTTTGAGACAGGATCTCTCCCAGCATCTGGAACAAGGCTGGCAGCCAGCAAATCCAGTCTCCTGTCTCTGCCCCGACAGCGCTGGTGTCACAGGTGCCGGCCACCATTTCCTTCTCACATGGGTGCTGAGGATTTGGACTCAGGTCTTCATGCTTCTGCAGCAGGTCTCCAATGCACTGGGCCATCTCCCCCAGATCCCAGATCATCTTTTATTTGTGAGACTGGATGATCTATTTTGCAAAACTAAC
This sequence comes from Ondatra zibethicus, assembly GCA_004026605.1. Classification (NCBI taxonomy): domain Eukaryota; kingdom Metazoa; phylum Chordata; class Mammalia; order Rodentia; family Cricetidae; genus Ondatra; species Ondatra zibethicus. The sequence goes on along the minus strand of PVIU01002268.1, from coordinate 12,554 downwards.
AATGTTTATTATTATAATTCAAGTATATGGTGCTTCAGATTGCCTTTCAAAAACCATTCACTGATACTATCTTTATGTCTGGAGTGATAACCATCACAAAATAAAGTTCACTGTCATCTGAACAAAATAATGTTCAGACCCGGTCACTAAGGCAGAGGTGATCTATTTTCCCCAATTCACTAGCACACAACAAAAACTCCAGTACACAATACAAGAAAGACTGCCCCTCAAAACAATATTCCTAGGGTACCCTAATGTCCCTGCACATCTGTTAGGAATGTTCTAAGTAAACAAAACAGCATATCTGTTTTTATTCAGGCCCGAAGTTGGCTTGAACCCGTGTAAGTGGAAAAATCTCTTCCCTCGAAACTGGTAAGGAATTTGTGCATGCCAGTTGAGTGGACATTTCCTTCAGGTGAAGCTGGCTGGTCAGCAAGTCTGGAGATCCACCCGCCTCTACCTCCCCGGCTCTGAGGTTACAGGTCCTTCGCCTCGTGTGGGTTTTTATGTGCATGCTTGAAACTGAACTTGGGAACTCGGGTTTGCACGCCAACCACTTTACCAGCTGGCCTCTCTCCCTAGCCCACTTCTCCCTCTGTCCTCTGGAGTGGGAGAGTTGTTTTCAAAGCCATTGCGAGTGTTTCAGGCCCTGCTGTCCCTGGTAGGTTCCCTGTGCCCTCACTGTAGCTTTGCACACAACTTCTTCACATTCTTCAAAATGGTGCAGTTTGCACAACTCAGGCTCGAACCTAGGTCCAGATGACTTAAAATCAAAAATACTTGTTTTGTTTTGTTTGAGACAGAGTTTCTAGTACTGGCTATGAAACTCCCTTAGCCTCCTGAGAACTGGACTTAAAGGCATGTGTCTCTGAGGCCTGGTTCCCAAACTACTTTTCATCCAAGTACAGGGTTCCCAAGTCACTCCCGAGAACAGTTTTGAGCAAGCAGTGTGGCTGCAGATTCCACTAAAAGGGGGAAAACATTTAAAATAAATAAATGGCAGCACCCTTGAGCTGTTGTGAGGGAGATGGGTGTGTAAATCCGGGGTATTAGTGTTACATCGTTGTTGCCTGAGAGTGAAATCCCTGCTGACATAATGGTTACTGGATACAACCATTTCCGCTGGAGAAAATCTTTAGGAAACAGAGTCTATCCCTAAAGTTCACTGTGTGTGAAAAGTACAGGCTTACTGAATGCTGGAAGGTATCAGAGGATTAACCGGTGCAGAGAGGAACCTGGCAGGGTGATTAACACATCAGGAATGGAACACTCCCTTCTGCAGCAGGGGGTCAAGCGCATCCTTAATTGTGGAACTGTTGGAACTGCTTGGGGAGGCGGGGGTGTGCTCGGTATTGTTTTCAAAAGATATTGTAGCCTGCACGAGTGCCTCTGTGTGCCTGCGTGTAAGTGTGTGAGTGTGCGTGCGCGCGCGCATGTGTGTGTGTATTGTAAATGCATGAGCGAGTGAGATGAGCAATGCAGAGGCCAGAGCAGGACATCAGGCATCTCCCTCTGCCACGCTCCTCTTTATTACTTTGAGGCTGGGTCTCTCACGGAATTGGAAGCTCACTCTTGGCCTTGCTGCTTGGTCAGATAGCTCTTGGGATCAACAACCTATCCCAACAGATTGGTACACACAGATTCCTCCTACACAGTCATATTAGGGTTATAGGTATGCTCACCCATCTTTTCCCATGGGTTCTGGGGATTCAAACTCAGGTCTCCTTGCTTGAAGAGAAAGCAGTATTTCCCACGAAATCATCCCTCTACTCTCCATGACATGGTTTTAATTCTAACAGTAAGTCTTCCATTGTTTTTATTTGTGTGGTTTCTACTTACATGTTAAGGCATTCATTGGGCCTTTCTAAGTTTTATTTTATTTTACTACAAAGCTAATGATACTGATAACCAGGTAAAGGGCCATTTTAATGGACAATTTGTATATGCCAAGCCTACTAATTTATTTAGATACATTCTCTCAATGTACATTTTTTTCCTCAGTTCTGTTTATTATGACATTATGGGCAAATCATTTTGTCTACTAGACGTGTGAGCCACCTTTCCGCTGCTGCAACAGAATGCCTGAGACAAATCAATGGGCGAGGTGGGAAGATTTATTTCCGCTCAATCTCAGAAATTTCAGCTCATTGCCATCTGGCCCTGTGCTGTCACCACGTGTTGGAATCCATGAGGGAACAAACCCACTCACCTCAGGGTTACCCAGAAAGGGATAGGAAGACCCCCTCCAGTGACCTTCAATATCTACTAGACCCAATCCTTTAAGAGTTTGGACACCTTCCAGTAGTGACCCAGGCTGTCAATCAAGCCCTTTTTGCATATGATCCTTTGAAGGTGTTTAAGATCTACGGCATAGCATGGTAAGAGAGTAGGGACCCAGTATGTTTGCTTTTACTGCACGAAGGAAGACAGCGAAGATACGATGGGGCAGAGAAATGGTGGGTACACCACGGGCCAGTGCTCTTAAGGTAAACCCAGAAGCGTGAAGCAGACGCAAACTGAGACCTAAGAGGTCCACAAGAATGGATGGATCCAGCCAGAGAAAATAAAGAGACAGATCAGATGTCCCAGCTACAGGGCCAGGTGTTGTATGGCTCCCGCTGCCCACATCATTCCCACAAAGAACAGAGATCTGCTGCAGTTTTTGTCTTCTGTGTTTTAGAAGCGGGAATCTTGGATTTTATACGGAAGCTTTGGCTGTTACTTGCAGCCAGTACGTCTGCGGCACTCACACTCAGCTTGTGGGCTCTGGCGCTGTGGTCTGTCCCCAAAGAAGTCTTTACAATAAAGACAAAGGGGTGACTTGGCTCGTTCCACAGTTCCAAGGCTGGCTGCTGGGAGCATTTCACAGGGCCCGTGAGTGAACCGTAGCACAGTGACAGTATCCTCATAGAACCATCCTGGCTGTAAGTCTCTCACCCTGGGAAACCCTAGTCCTAGCCAGACAGAGACAGTTCGTCACTGGTCTCTGGAGAAAACCAACTTCTGGCATGTGTAAAAGCTGCAGGTCACACCACCTGACCTTTAGCACCGGTCCTTTCAGGGGAATTCTGTCTCCTTTCTAGGTGATGACGTGCTAAAGCTTGGGTGTCTCCACTTCAAGAACCAGACTGCCTCTGGTGCCAGGATGTGAGACTCCCTACGGCAGCTCTCTCCCCACCCCCACCCCAAGCCAATTTTCTAGAACTCTCTGAAAGAAGGTGTAGGCACCAAGAAGCGATGCATCCCCAGGATAGATTCTGGCCGTTATTTGTCAGTGAATCCTAATTCAAATCCAGATGGGAGCTGGCCATTATCTGGGACTCACACAGTCCCAGGTACACAGCTAATGAGCAGGTTGCCAGCTCCATCTTTCTCAAGAGCCCTCGGAGACTTAACTGCGCCATTTCATAAAATATGCAGATGATGGTGCAGGGAGAAGAGCAAAGGCTTTGAAAATGATTCACACAACCTAAAAATGATGTTGAAAAGGGAGGAATTAAATATTCACAAAGTGAGAGAAATTAAGGCATATTAACTGTTAGAATGTGGGAATGAGATGACTAACGGGCATGGCGTTGATGAGTACGGCATGATTACAGATCTGTCAAAAGTTGCCAATTCTGACTCTGTGGGATGCGGAGGTGCTAGTCGGCTGGTAAGGGCAAAAAATTAGGTATGGGACAAGCCGCACGGTAGTGACAGATCAGAGTCAAAGGGAGAGAGACAGTAGTGATTAACACAGGGTTCTGTTCAGTGAGGAGCTTGAACTCTGAAATCACAAAATGAATGCTAATTACCGGCACGGAGCACACTAGGAGTTGACTGGACCCTCGAAGCGGAATGTGGCTATTAAGTTCCTAATGAGGAAGGCCAAAGAAAGCCTAAAGGCTGGAGAGGCTAAATCCGGTGAGGTCATTGCAATTCTCTGTATGCAGAAGCAGGGGATGGGAAGCCAAATTGTGGCCCATCCAAACTGGAATTAGCAGTAATTATTATATAATATGTAGTGATGGGATTTAAATGGCTTACACATTTTCTCTGCTGAGATCATTTAGACGTGATTCATACAAATGATTAAATTAATAGATCTTCCTTTTTTTTTCCAGACTGCCAGGCAGCTTAAACTAGATTTTTCAACAGAGATGGATCCTAACAAAACCAGATGAGTAGAGAGATTTAAGGAGATTCCAACAGAATCTGGAGCCTTCAGAATAAGAGATTCACTGATAAATGAGAACTCGGCTCCTCCCCTTTGTCTTTTATCAATTGTTTTATTTTCTTACTTTTAAATGTGGGGTATGCTAAAAGGGAGTTTTAGATGATTAATCAACAAACATCCTCAAAATAGACATAAAAGCCAAACCAAAAAAATGCATAGTGAGGAAGAAGAAGAAGAAGAAGAAGAAGAAGAAGAAGAAGAAGAAGAAGAAGAAGAAGAAGAAGAAGAAGAAGAAGAAGAAGAAAGAAGAAAGGAAGGGAAAGCAATCCATAAGCATAGGAATATCATCTACAACATAATAGAGAGGAGATATTGGGAAGTTTAAATTTTAGTGGCAATGAAAAACCTTTTAAAAGCTGATGGAGTTTGCAGGCAAGCGAGGCAGGGTGCTTCCAACCAGAAATGAAGAAAGAAGGAAGGTAGTCTCTGAGCTGGCTTAGGCCCAGTGCCATCCTTGTAAACACCCCCTCCTGCTTCTGCAGAAGCATCACCGTGACTGGGTGTGAGACTGTTGTTTGTTTTCTTCCTCTAGCAGAAGTTCTTAGGGACAAGAGGAACTGTCGGAGACCCAGGCATGCTTGGAACTTCTGGTCTCCTCAGCCACATGGTGGGTAGAGGAACACAGCATGAGACTCAGGCATGCCACAGTTAACACCACTTTTGTAGCTCCTTGGCTTCTTAACATGAAACTATCAATCACTCACAGCTGTGATGGCCTCCAACTCTCCTATTTTATGGCTTTGACACATCCGTGGTGAATTATACTATCTACGAAGATGGGCGCATATACGAGTGTCTTTACCACATGACTACCTCTCTAGAAGACACTGTAAAGCTGACAGGAAATGTGTTTCCCTGGAGCACATGCAACACCACTTCTGGACTCCACTTGATTAACACCTACTATCAGACAGCATTTCTATGTGCTTTTTGCTCTAGCCTTATACCCACTCAGTGGTAAAATACAAAAAACAAAACAAAAGACAAAACAACAACAGAGTTTAGAGAGTCAAGTCAAGCTTCCAGAGCACAGGCTCTTCCCAGACTGTGGAATCAGAGGGTAATCAGAGGGTAATCACAGTGGCTCTGGTTCCCACGGTGCCCCATCCCCTCCCCAGGTCCTCACTCTTCTCGGTCTCAGGATTGCCTCGGTAGTTGACTTGTTTCGAGAAACCACTCTGACCTTGTCTCCTTTGCTTCCACAGTTCGACCTTTCTCCTTTCGCACCCTTACACCCCTTGATCTGAGTATTCCACTCAAGTTCATGTCCTTGGCAATCCCCTCTCCATGCTCATGTGGGAGTAAGCGTCTCTGGAGGTAAATTTAGCTGGGAAATTCCTCGGCTTACGGTCATCACATTTTCTCCATTGTACTCAGAACACAGATGGAGGCTGCCTTTTTCCCACATCCTGAATTATCCCAGACATCTAATGTCCCTGATCCTGTATCTCGTCTCCCTACCTAGACATTTCAGGTTAGCTTTCTCCGTCACTGTGGCAAAAGGCTTGAGAATGAAGAGAGTGTTTTGGCTCACAGTTTCAGAGGAATCAGTCCATTGTGGTGGGAAGAGCAGGCAGAACAGTTCACATCATGCAGGCCAGAAAGCAGAGAGAGTGCATGTGCCTGGGTTGTCACTGACCTGTGCTCCTTCCCCCTGCTATTCCACCTGGGTCTGGAACCTAGGGGATGATGCCACCCATCATGATCACCCAAGGGTGATGCTCCCCTTAATTAATCAGATAATAATGAAGTACCCCTGCAGTGTACTTCAAGAATCTCCTAGATGTTTCCAATCCAGTCAAATTGGCAGTCAAGGTTAACCAACACCATCCTTTACTAATCCATCAAAGAAGGGGTCTGTGTCCCCAAAAGTTATTCATCTAGGCCTTCTTAAGTCTTTCACCATGCTAATATGTCTACACTGGCAACACACTTTATCCACAATGCCACTCCCAATCCCACACCATAAATGTTTCTTTCTGTTCTTTGGCTCCTCTCTGAATATTCTTTTTTTTTTTTTTTGAATTGTAAGAGTCAGAGGGGTCAGGGAAGATCAGAGAAAAACAGTATTTTGTGGGATAATCTTTTTGTACACTGTGAAAATGTGTCTCTTCCAAGGCACCTTCTGATTAGTTTATTAAAGAGCTGAGCATCCAAAAGCTAGGCGGAAGAGGATAGACAGGGCTTTCAGAAAAAGATAGGAACTCTGAAAAGAAGAGAGGTGGGATTCTCCAGCGAGACTCAGGAGGCAGACATACAATATGGAGCAGAGGTAACAAGACACATAGCAGAACATACATTAATATAAGTGAGTTAATTTAAGTTATAAGAGCTAGTTAGGAACAAGCCTAAGCTAAGACCAAGCTTTCATAATTAATAAGAAAATGCTGTGTCATTATTTGAGAGTTGGCATTCCAAAAAAAGAACTGTTATGGCATCTTCTGAATATAATAGGACTGTTGTATTCATGGGTTCATAGCAGTTGAATTTGCCGCACAAAACCAAGCTGGCCAACACTCTAACGAGGAAGGGGGGGTGAATTTGTTAAATGACACCCATAGCTAAGGAGAAACAGACAGTTGATGGTTTCTGGGGGAGATAGAATCAGTTTTATTTAAGGCTATAGCTCCTGGTAGATCAACCACCCATGATCTGGTGGATGGCCCACACTTAGGGGTATATGGCCATACCTAGGAGTAAATTAAGCCAATGGGTTATTTTTGAAAGAAAGGGGAAAGGAAGGGAGAAGACACAAAGCGGGGAGGGATATGGGAGGAGCTGGGAAGAGATGGGATGAATATGGCCAAAATACATTGTATGAATTTCTCAAAGAATTAACAATTTTTAAAGTTGAACATGCCAGTCTCTAGTCTCCTTTGAATTTTGTATTTCTATGACATTATATACCTTCATGGCAATAGCCACAATTCTTAGTCAATTACTGTTTGCAGGGTTGTGCCTAGCACTGCATTTGACCTTCGCAATGCATTTTATTCTTCAGGGTGGCAGACCCCAAATTCTCAAGGCCAATCACACAGCACATACTCAACAAGTATTTATTGAAAGAATGGAGGGGTGAAGGAGGCTGCAGGAAGTGTCTGCCTTGGCCAGAATTCTTCCCAGTGAACTTTCTCTATCATTCACTCAACAAAGAACTTCTTCCTGCTGACACTCACACCCATCAGCAATAACCAAACATGGTTACATCATGAGCACCCAGGGGGAGGGAGAGTTGTGTGTATGTCCTCTAGAGTCACTAACAGTGGGATCAATGACTCCCCGAGGTACAGGGAACTTTCCCTCTACCTGTGGCTCCCTGAACCCTATTTTATGGTCTCTTAGGTCCTTCTAAACTTCCATTAATTGCCTGTGTACAGAGCTAGTTCCCTCACTGGGCTCCCAGGGCAAGGAATTAGCTAGCTGGTATTCACATCCCTTCATCACCCAGCACAGAGCCTGAGCACTCCAGATACCTAGTAAATGGCTGTTGATAAACAATTTCATTCAGTAGTGACTTAGTAATTGAATATCTACAGGGATCAGTAAGTTAGTGAGTTAATAATAAAATCAGGGGAAGCAAATACCAAAACAGCTGTTCCCATACTGTATCTTAAACCATGATGCCCATGCCATTGGTGTTACCCAAGGTGACTTTAAGGAATACTGAAACTAATATCTTGTTATTTACTCATTTGTTGTTTGCTTACATGCTTGCTTGCTTTGAGACAGGTTCACTTAATTAGCTCAGACTTTCCTTATACTTGCTATTTAGCCAAAACTGAACTTGAACTCTTGATCCTCCTGCCTCAGGCTCAACACCTGGCATCAACTAATTTTTAAATGTTATTCATAGAACAATAAAGGAGTAGACATTAAGAAAAAATTTATTTGTATAATCAATCCTTTATACCATTGATAGGACAAATTAGGGTGCTTCAGGTTCAATAAAATAATAAGTAAGTATTAGATAGAGTATTAGAGATGATGTTTGGATATAGCAAAAAATCAGGAAACTGGTATATAAATGAGTGAATTTGGGGATTATAGGTATAAAATGAACAAGGGATGTTCCCTCCTTAAGATTTCATGAACATTTGCCATGGTCTAGCTTAGTATTGTCCAGTGTTAACTCAAGAACCCAACAAGCAAAAAATTATCTCATTTTAGAGATTAGGGAACTGAAAATTGCCCAAATGAAGTCTTTGCCCAATGATGGTAAGAACAGAGAAGCCAACGTGGTTGAAGCACTCTGTGTCTCCAAAATCCAGGCTATCATGAAAGTTTCCATGATCTGATGCTCATTCGGTGTGGAGTCACCCTTTAGAGGACCCAGAGAACAGAAATGCAGTTTGCAAAGGAAGTGGATATTGATTTAGAACAAGAAACTGTCACGACAAATCACTGGTTTTGAAAAACTAACAAATCACAAACATCACAAAATCCAGAAAAATAATTTCATATTTTATTAACCATGTGACACCTCTAAAATATTGTTCTTTCTTACTCTTTGATCACCTCTTTTTTACAGGAATTTATTTTAAAAATTACTTCTTTAGAAAATAGAAAATAATTTACTCTTTCTCCTACTGTGATCAATCAAGACTTTTTAAAATTATTGTCAATTTACAAATATTCATGTGGTGTGTAAAACACAGTCTTGATGACAGCATTTGCTTTCTAGAATATTTGTGGGATTTGGGGAAGACTCTATCAACTTTCATGCAAGAGTTCTGGGGTCAATTTCAAGCTTTCTCATGTAGAGATTGACCTTAACCGTTCTTTGAATTAAGGCTCCCAGCTGCCCACTTGCCACTAACCCACTCAGTAATATATTATGGTTTATGTTATTTTCATGCATTTTATTACAAAAATTCAGTGTCAAATCAGCAAGATATTCAGAGTAGAACTGTGACCTTTTAAAAAATTTCCCCTAAAGAAATAATACAAGGCATATTTATAATTGTGTATGCCGCATTAATGAGGACATTCTTGAGCGTTGGCTACCCCGTTTCCCCAGGTGCTGAAGAGAATCAAGTCTTCCTCTTCTTCCTCAGGGTCAGGCAAACTTCCAGATTCTTTTTGTCCCAGTCACAGTTTTCCTCTGATGAGCGCCGGGAAGCTCAGGTTTTCTTCATTTTGTGGTGCTGACGTCAGCCTGCACTTGCCTACCAGAGCCATGGTTCATCTGCACAGTGGGTGCAGCGTCTTCCCAGACATCACTCCTGTACCGTGATGTTACCAGGACCTTAACCGTAAGTGCCGGTGGCAGAGGGCCACATCAATTCATCATATTAACCCCCATCTAAACTCACCCTCGACCCACCTTTCCCATAACTTATTTTGAAATGCCAATAGTCATTCAAATAGCACCTGATTCCAAAGGAAGGGTGAAGGGTGATGGAGGGAGAGCGGAAGCCCTTGAAGACAGCATCGTAACCAATTGTGCTTAAAACATTTCACTTTGCAGATGTTCTCTAGGCAGATAACCATGACAACACACTGGCAGAATCCCTCCCAGGGCCTTTGTGATGCTTTAACTCTGCAGTATCCACACCGGCTCACATATATGAGCATTTGATTTCCAGCTGGGGATGTTGGAGGCGGCTGGGGCTCAGCTGAAGCCCTTTCTCTGCTTTCTGACTTGAGGTGTACAAAGCAGCGACGTCATACTCCCGCTGCCGTGCATCGCCTTCTCCGCCATAATGGACTATGCCCTCTCAAACCGTGAGCATAAATCTTCCCACCCCTAAGCTACTTCTGCTCAGGTGCTTGGTAACTCTACCTTCGGAAGCATGGGTAAGCTTGGCTGCAGGGTCCGGCAGTGCAACCAGAAACCAAATCGGGAAATTCTTCTCTTCCCTCGGGCTCCAGACCCTATGTTCCAAGAAGCATCCGCAGAGCCTGGGGACACCTTCTTGCTCTAGATTAGCCACAATTAATAATCAGAAGCAGAGTCACAGCCACTTAACGTATATCAACCACTCTTATGGGAGAGGGCTGTCATCCTCTGGTTCGCTTTTCCCGAGATAGGAAAATTGATAGGTCACCAGTGCCTGTGAACAGCGTTCCGAAGGTACCGTGTTTATTTTAGCTGCAGCTTCCAGTCAGTGGCTATCTGCACGAGGAGGAGCTTCACTCTATAAAATATGTTTGGTCTTCATTTTTCAAATGCTCCTGAAGGAAGCATATGGTAATCTATTTAGCTTTGCATTCCACGGATATACTTACTCCCTCCATAGGCCCTCATGTTATTTTATTATAAATTTCATATCCTTTTTATACCCCTGCATATTTGCCCTCCTTTTCAGTTAAAAATACCCGAGGCTGTGAGATGACCCTGTTTACCATTAAATTCATGAGTCACACCCGAAAGTCATTAAATAAAGCAGAAATACTGTTCACTGGGGCCCTGAGGAGAACGTGTCTGCAGGGCCCATATCCTCGTAGGTTTCAGAGATGAACGCTTCTGAATATGTTTTTATTTTATATTAGGGCTCATTCTCACACGAGCTCTTGATTCGATCTTCTCGTTTGTCTCCTACTGGAATCGAATCCTTAAATTTTTTTTCTTGACTGTCCAGTTTTAAAGGCTATATTTCAAAATCTGATTATTTTTCCAGAACCGAATCTGTCTTCTCTTTTCCCACACTCCCTGAAGTAGTGTTATTCAAAATACTGATTTGACATCTTAAATATTCCTAAACCCACTGTCCTTCCCTTCTTCCAAGGTGACCTCAGGATGGAAAATGAAATGGGAGCACGGTCCTCTGAAGATGCAGTGGTTAGTGATGTCTGCGATGTATCCAGGGGGGCTGTTTAAGTTGCTTGCTGCTATAATGGAGATAATACAGTTCCCCAAACCTGGTTTGTGGGGAAGCTGGGTTTTTTTAAAAAGAACAATCCTCTATCTTCCCAACAAGACACAGGCATGAAATAACAGTCCATCCTTTCATACAGACAGCAGCACTGCCACAGAAGGTGTCAGATCCAGTGAGCCCTTCCAGTCAGATACATTTGGAAAACGTATCATTTAAATGGCCTCTGCTTGGTTCTTACAACATTTTTAACAGTCGAGATGCCCTTCTCTAAGACTAACTTTTTTTTTCCATTGGTTTCCCAATTGCATGTTGTCATAAACTTTTGGGTAATTGTGTGGTGGTTCTAAATTTTAAGTATGAACTGACACACTCTAGAAGGATCTGGAGAGGGAGTCTCAATGAGGGATTGTCTAGATCAGGCTGGCCTGTGGGCATGTCTGTGGGGGTTTGTCTTGCTTACATTAAGTGAGGTGAGAGGACCCAGCCCACTATGGGTGGTACCACTCCCCAGGAGGGGGATTCTGAACTGCAGAAGAGCAGGGAACATGAGCTGAGCACTGGTGTGCATTCATCCATCCCTCTGCCCTTGAGTATGGATGTCATGTGAACAGGTACTTCAAGGTCCTCCTGTCTGGACTGCCCCTCTGGGCTGCAACCTGGACTGGCGAGTCAGACAAACCTTTTCTTCCTTTAAGCTGTTTTGCCAGGGTGTTTCTATCACAGCGACAGGAAGAGGAAACTAAAGCGGGTGAGGTCTGCAGAGGAGTGCCTCTTCGTATGGAAGGAGGTGCGTCTTGGTATACTTAAGACCAGGCTGTTTTCAGGCTGATGCAGAAAGGATGGACTGGGGCAAATCAGGTTGGGGCAAGAAAAAAGAATCTCCAGGAGCAGAAATAGAATCTACAGGAAGGATTCTATTGGCTCAATGAAAGAAGATCCGGGAGCTGCAAGAGGAGAATACAAACGGGAGGGATGAGTTGAAGCTGGGAAGTGAATCAGAGACGCACTCTCTGGATGCCTGGAAGCCAGAAGATGGGCATGTATTTGAATTCTAGTCGGTGGGAAGCAGGACTCACCAAACGCTCTGTTTTCATGGAGAGATGAAAGATCCTGGTTTACAGGACAGAAAATAAATTGTTTCCTGGTTGTTTAATAATAGAAGAAGACTGGGGCTGAAGAGATGGCTCAGTGGTTAAGAATACTGGATGCTCTTCCAGAGGACTGGGTTCATTTCCCAGCACCCACATGGCAACTCACACCTGTCTGTAAAACCAGTTCCAGGGCTTTTCTGACACCCTCACATAGGCATACGTGCACCAGTGAGCATAAAATAAAAAGAAACAAAGAAAGATTGATTAAAAAAAAATCAGCCGGGCAGTAGTGGCACACACCTTTAATCCCAGCACTCAGGAGACAGAGACAGGTGGATCTCTGTGAGTCTGAGGTCAGCCTTGTGTACCAAGTGAGTTCTAGGACAGGCTTCAAAGCTACAGTGAAACCCTGTCTTGAAAAAAAAA